>JBBPCS010003204.1:0-12569 GCA_037974645.1 Hollardia meadi
CAAGGGCTACCACAGCCAAACCTGCTTAGCTTCCCCAGGCAAGCTAATGATGTAATGCAGGAGCTACGGTGCTGGCAGATAAGGGTCTTTGTTGGCGATATTGTGCAATCTCTGTGTAAAAAGGGCTTATGACTCACCTTCCCACAATTGCACTCTTTTTGGTAATCCATTCATCTAAAACCACACTTCTTTATCCTGTCAGATGGAGGTGGGAGAAGAAATGAAGTGTCATTTATTCTCAATAGCCCTTTTTACGCAGAGATTGCACAATATCGCCGCAACGAAGACCCTTCTCTACGCCGCCTTTGTTTATTTAAACTTAAAAACTCAATAGCGTCATAACACCGCTCCACTGTGTGATTTTTAGATAGCAAGCCGGTGTTCTGCAATTAAAAGAGGTGTGACGAGTAACAGAGTCTGAGTCTAGTGTGACGTTTTACATGCGCAATGAGCAGTGCTTTGTAAACAATGGACTAACATGACAATAACAATCATTTACCGTCCCTGTTATGTGGCGCTGTTACTATCTCCGTTGCCGTCTCAGAGGTGGAACAATTATGACCCCCCATTACGCCTCTGATGTTTACACAGACGGCGAGGCGTATTGGAGGCGCAACAGGCCTGCATTGAATGGGCTGTGTAAAAGGGGCTTATGTGTTTCACACAGGACATGCTGAAAGCAGTCCAATTTGTCTCTATATATTTTTAGATATATTAGATATATTTTAGATATATTCAGTTCCATGACACTATGAATCATGAATGAATGAATCATGAGGAAGTCATTCTCTTGTTTTGCCTATGACGTTGGCATGACAAAAAAGTTTTGCACCCACCCCTTCAAGAGTCAAGAACAACATCAGGGTTTGAGTTAGAAGTATAGATCAACAACACAGATTTGTTGCTATGCAAACAAAAAGACATGTTCACTGACTGTCTGCTATTGCTGGGAGAACACTGTACAGTGTACATTTTTGAATGACAGCATATTGAAACTTGTGACTGATGAATTAGAACTTGTAGGAAGATGAACAGGAATCAGGGAGATTATTCTTTTTACATACAGTAACACGTGAAAAAGTAAAAAAAATTTTTAAAAAGTAACTAAAGAAACTCCCTGTTGGATACCAGGTTTTCCTCGGAAGGTTTTGCGAAGGCAGCCTTGATTTGGAAGTTTCTCTTTTTTGCTGTGGGAGCCACTGTGACATCACCTTACTTTTGGACCGTTTATGTGGAAAGTAGGGCTGCCTTTTTATTGCAAGCTATATTCCAACCGACTGCTCAATAGGAAACAGTGAAACATGGGAAAATGTGAGCAGGATAACCGACTCAGCCATGACGTTGTGTCGTTCTACTGTTTTACATACAAGTGCTGTATTGGACAGTGGGAAAAGATGGAAGTGCCAGATGCTCAACTATCTGCGCTGCAGGCAAGAAGGAGTTTTAATGATGTTTTCACTTTTCCAGCTCGCTTTATGTAAAATTCTAGCATGGTAACTTTTACCTAAGGCTGAGAGAGTGAGTAAGTAATAAGAAGACGGGGGCAGAGGAGGTGAGGAAAAAAAGGGGCGAGCTCAAAATGTACACACATACTTCTTTGACTTAATCTATCAGTGTTTGTAAATGTCGTGTACCTCCTAAACCAACCCAACCACTCCTCACTTTCACTGTGACAAAGCTCTCATTTATGGAGGCTTGCTGAGAGCTGTTATTCTCCTCGAGGAGACCAGACAGGTCTCCTTATGTTTGTTTTTCTTTATTTAGGTGGAGGGAAGGTACACAGACGTATAGCTGATCACCATGTAGAAATCCTTGAAGGCTGCACACACAAGCGTCACAGGTGGGAGCAGAAACCCAACCCACGAACTCACAACTGGGCCGGTCCTGTGTGTGTCGGGTTCCCCCATCTCCTCCCCTCCCTCTTGCTCTCTGCTGGTATTCAGACTATGTTTGTTGAGCGTGCTCTGTGCTGAAAGGTTGGGCCAGGCAGGTTGCTAAGGAATGACTGAGTCACTGGATGTTTGACTATGTTAAAACTGTGACGCCCATTATATGTGTCACAGTCATGCCTGTTAATGTTTTCATGTCGTGGCACTTCAGAGATCAGGGCTCTTGGCTTGGAATCAGGACTGTATGTATCTTAATAGTTATGTTGTTAGCTGCTTTGTATTTGGGGAGGTGGTTTAACAAGCAGAAGAATCCCCTTAAAGCTTTCAGATATTTTTGTCGCGTCATGCCTCTTTATCTGAAGGGGTTTTCCTTCCTTCCAAACTACTGGTATTTTTTATCATGACCTAAAACTGTTGGATGTTGGTCAGGAGATGATGACATGTTCAGAAATTATTTCTGAGCTCTACTTTGACACCGATCAAACACAAGAAGAAAGACCCAACCCTAGAAAAACTCCAAGTACTACTTGAATACTTAAATTTATTTGTGGTGGCCCGCCACAATATCAGCACTGCCCGCTCCATATTAATTTTCTAGTTTTGGAGCTACGCGCCCCCCTCTCGTTTGCTTTATCTCTCACTTTGTTTCCTAGACGTAGATGTTACTTGGGCAGGCTGGAGAACACTTCGTTTTTTACTTACTTTAGTTTTGGTTTGTTTCAGTTTGACTCTAAGCTGGTTGCACTACAAGTTACTTGTACGGTTGCGTTCACAACATTCACTTTCATTTTGCAGTCACAGGCACACACACACACACTCCCAGAAGTTGTCTGGGCGGTCGCTGGGGAGCTACGAGCGCACAAGCTACCTTGTGTGTCATAGAGCTCCATTCATTCTCAGTGAACTGTTGAGATACGGACAGATGCTCATGAGGATAAAGTTTCAGCTGGCGACTGTTGATGCCTGCTCCTATTGTGTGTCCAAGTGTGTGGGTGTGTGAAGTAGCTGCAGACGGTATCTAATCATCTAATCTGTGTTTTCCTCCCCAGGGTCGACAAGGACCGAAGTGGAGTGATATCAGACTCGGAGCTTCAGCAGGCCTTATCGAACGGTATGTGTCAGGGTCTGACTGTTCTGTCGCTCCCTTTTTTGTTTCTGTCCTCTGTTCACATCTCTCTCCCCTCCTTTAGTCTCTCATTTTCCTTTCCTCTCTGCCTCACATTTTTATTACTCCCTCTTTTTTGATCCCTCCGACTTCCTCCCATCTCCTTGATGCACACCATCACTCTCCACCATTCTTTGATTTAAGCAACAGCCAAGCCTTAGCAGGAAATGGGTAGTGATTTTATTTTTATCCCAGAGTGGCAGGTGAACTGACTAAAAATTAATGGAAGTTTTATTTTTGTCCCAGAACAACAGAGAAGCAGGTGAAATGTTCATCAGTGAAGCTTCAAAAAGAATGCTTCACTGTGCCTCAGTGTCCTGTGACGACAGCCGACTCTGAGTCAAGGAGTGGACTCCTTGTCACAGTCCATACCTGTCCAAGTGTCACGTATCTATTTCTGTAGTGTCCCACCATGACAACATGATCACAAAGTGTTTTTTTCCCTCTAAACAATCACTCTTTGTGGAGATGTTAAAATTATAGTCACTGATCCAGCAAGGGGTATCACAAGTATTAAATAACATCCTAAGCTGCAAACATTAGTATTTCCTCCTATATAACTTACTACATAGAGTAGTTTACTAGATTACTACCTACCATAGTAATCCAGTACAAGTTACTGGTTAAAAAAATTATGTCTAGCACCTCCACTGTGTCATGGAGGTGCTACAGGTGCTTCTGTATTTGTTTATTTATTGCAAGTCATTTCGTCATCACAATACTGAAAGTGAACAATAGTATAACGTATTGCAGATTTTCCTCATATCGTGCAGGACTAGTTAAAAGTGAAACATACCGTTGTCAACATGTAAATGGCGACAGTAAAGCAGAAATCTCACCTCTATCTTGCTTGACCAAGTATGTAATCGAAACCTCCAAGGGCCTGTGTCCACACAGCGTTTTTTTCCTGGCATTAAATCACTGGCAGTGGGTGAAGCACTTGTAAGGTGAGAGTAAAAAATGCTACACTCCAGTTATGATTGCCATTAGCTCGGTAGATAACTTAACACTATGTTAACAGAAGGTTGATTACATTGCAGAACAACAATCTTACAATTCGTGGGGCGATAAAAGCACAACATTCACCAGCAACATTCAATGTCCAGCTGATCTGCTCCCACAAATCGACTTTTCTGTCTGATAAAGCTCAGAGACAGACACAGCCAAAACAAGCTTCTGTTCAATTTTCATGGTTACTAGGGTAGCGGGTGACTTATAGTGAGTCTTATATAGGAATGGTTGCCTGAGAAGAAGCGCGGCACAAAAGGCTCAGAAAAAACGCCATGTGGACGCAGTCTCTAAAACAGCGTTATGTTGAAATTGTCTGAATATGTATAAATGGTCAATCTGATCTTACATTTTCTCGAATTCTTAGGGACATCCCAATCCTGAAGTTTGAAGATCCGACTTCTTTAGTATTGGGTATTAACCAATACCGAGTCTGAGCCTATACTTTATATTTACTTAAATGCTAATTAAATATGTATCTATCTGACAAACACTGTATTAGTCTAACAGCTGTAACCTACAAAATCCGACACACCTTATTTTTTACGAGCTACTTGATCCAAATACTGAAGTTCCTGTTTCAAAGCGATTCCATTTATATGCATAAATTTTTGATTTTAATATAAATAAAAGATCAACTGGGAGAATGTGACTCCTGGAATTGACATGGCGTGATTTGCTAGACATCTCATTCTGTTGGAGTTATTGGACATACAGAAACACTTTCGTTGACAGAGATACCGCATGGAATCAACGTTAATTATTTTTCACATTCCCACACATACTCTTAATTTTCAAAAGAAAAAGGAAAGCAGTGCTGCGACACTAACGCACCAAAGTTAAAAATACAAAGGACTGGATTTTGATCAATTCCAACTAAATCTGCCCATGTTACGATTGTAAATTGTGCGAGTAAGCTTGATGGGTGTAGCAACATTAACTAAGGTGGTGGCGGGGCATAGCCAAATTGTAATCCAGCCAGGAGTGTTTCCTGTGTTGCAGAATGGGTGTTCATCTGAGAAAGTCTGAGGACTGAAAGCAAATGAATAAAAAAAAAAATCAGCATGAAAAGGACCCAGGGATGAAAGATGAGATTTATAGCTGCTAGTGATGGAAGTGTAGTTGCTCTTGATCCTGTGTAGCTCAGGAGGAGGATTCAAACAGGATTAAGGGTTCCGTTCCCACCAGGGCCTTGTGATTCTGCAAGGAAGTTTGGGGAGCGGTGTTGAATAAATGATACAGGTCATCTTCTTTGCTCAAATCCTGGCAAGTGAAGTTAGTTTTACTTCACTTGCTTGGACTGAGAAGAGCATCAGGCTGGTAAAATATGTTTTCATGCCCACACACACACACAACACCACACCAGCATTGCTTCTCGACCTTGCTCACCAAGAGACCACGGGCTCAAAATACGGTAATCATTAATGACATTTATAGACATGTTTTGTCCTCTTCTTAAAATATGATACGCTCCACATCACATTTATGGCTGTATCTCTCAGGCAGCTTTTCAGTTACATTTGAATAGATTCCTGTCCTCATAAACCCAGTTTTCTGGGCACTTCAGAGGGAGAAAAAACAAAGAAGTGTTGAAGCCAGAAGCAGCAGTGAAAGAAGCTGTTATCAGGCTGCGCAGTGGCTCTGGCTCAGCATACTGATTAGTGTGTGTGTGTGTGTGCATGCATGAGGAGCATGTGTGTTTATCCACTGTATGTGTGAGTGTTCATTTTGTCAGCATTCGTTACAAGGGTCAGTAAGGAGCTTTTTTGTTTTTACAGACTTGGTGTGTATGTGTGTGTATGTGTGTGTTTTTTTAGTATGTTTTCTGCTGTGTATTTGCGTGTGGTGAACGGCATGTTTTCCCGGTCCACTCGCCACCAGTTCATTACCCTCACTGTGACATGAAACGGAGCCAGTGAGGCTGAGCACACACACTGCCACTGTATCCTGTCCTGCAGTCAGGCCACCAACCCTGCGTCTGTCTGTCTGTCTGTCTGTCTGTCTGTCTGTCTGTCTGTCTGTCTGTCTGTCTGTCTGTCTGTCTGTCTGTCTGTATCTGTTGTGGCTCTGCTGACCCTGCAAATGCTACTTTTACTTAAACAGTTTCACACCATTAACCAAGCTCCGTCTACCGTGCTGCTGTTGTCTCGCTTGACCTCTTTCTTTCTCATCTACATCTAGTTCTCTCCTTTTTTTTGTTACTCTTCCTCCCTCAGGGGACCAAAGTGTAGAGTATCAAGACCCTGGAGGTTGGAGAAGCGAGGCAGAGGTTGTTGGGGGCTTTGCTGTTGCTATGTACACTCCTCCATCCTCTGCTGTTTCTGCACCAAATACTCTTGTTTTCTTCTCATCTCTACTTTCAGTACTCTGCCTTCAATACCTGTCGTTTTGCATGTCTGAAATCTGTCGGCCTCCCTTTATGTGTTTCTATTTTTATTTTTTTCTTCAAAGTGAAAAAAGTGTTTTGCTCTCTGTGAAGTTGCTGTCACTTTTTCTCGGGTTCCAAAGGGAATTATAAGCATGACATTGTCTCATCCTAATAGCAGATCATTCTTTTGTATGTGTAATTAGAAACTAACAAAATTAGAGACTGGATGGACTTATTTCGCAGCATCTCTCCTCTCCTCTCCTCTCACTGCATGCTTGGAGTTTGAGCGGTTGTGGAGTGTGTGGAGCTGGTGAGTGAGTTTGCGACGTTTGGATGACTTTTTTCACCTTTTCACCCTGTCCGTCACGATAAGGTAAGAGGAGTTTAAGTCATTAATTTGTGGATTCAGTGTGTGAAACTTGGATAATAATCATATTATTGCATGGCGAGGGTTCATCTCTTCTGTCTATCAGGCATGGGATCAGAGTTATGGCTACTCTATGGTACACCATGGAATAGGTTCTCTTGGCTATAGGAAAACAGGTCGGCCATGAGAGCATCACGTATGGCTCTGGGATGAATAAGGCTGTCGTGGCTTTCCTCCGAGAGGAGCACTTGGTTCACCTGATAGTTCAGAAAGGCCTGGTGTTGGATGATCTGTTTGTGGCTGTCTCGTCGCTGTTTGTACCTTCTACTCAAATCACTATGTCAGGCGTGCCCCCCCCCCCTCCCAAATGAGCTGTTGGAAAGAGAGTTGACTCGCTTTGGACAGTTTGCTAGTGGGTTTAAAACAGTTTGTCTCGGCTGGAAAGACGCCAAACTGTAGCATGTTCAGTCCTTAGGGAGACAGGTGTTCATGTATCTTAATGATCCTGCGCAAATCTTGGAAATGTCTTTTAAAGTTAAATATGAAAACGGTTTCTACACTGTGTATGCCAAGAGCGCCAGGCTGTGAAGCTGTTTTAACATAGTGGCCAAACCGTGGAATTCCATGCACAGGGGCCCAAAAATACTTCTTTTCCATAAGCTCACATTGTGAATGGAGCGGCTGTAAAATGGTGGATACATTTTTTTGAGCGTCACAACCCCTGATGTAGACAGATTTATCAGCTCTGTTATGAAGATAAGAAAACAGTTTGGTTATGAACGACTGAAGAAACGGAAAAGGATTCGTCTTAAAAAGATACTGGCTAAACATAGAAAACAGGTCTCCTCTCCTTCATTTCCTCGGGAGGATATGGCACCAGCTCAGTGCCTGCTGTGTCCTCTGTCTGTTTGTCCTCTCTTGCTCTAACTTTCTCTCTCTGTCTCTCACCCATGCTTCTTTACTTGGACCCAACTTTTTCTGCTTGTTCTCTGCTTGCCTTCCCTCTTCTCTTTCCTTGCTCCATCCTCCATGAGATCCTCCATGATTTGGTTCTGTGCCACTGAAGTGTACAGTATGTGCGTGTTTGTGGTATGTGTATGCCCTGTAGCTGCGCCATTTCCTATGAATTTGAATTTTTTTTGGCCGCCTTTCGCTCTCCAGTGAGGCATCATACCAACATAATGGCATCATGTTCCCCCACCCTCCCGTGCACACAGATTTATTCTCCTGCTTGAGTGTGCAAGTGCAGAAATAGCCATGAAAATTGTGCAGATTGCAGCGTTGGCTGAATGGCAGGACCCACAGAGCGCCTTCAACAACTCTTACTTTTACACTTCTACATTTGTAGCATTTTGTAAAACTCGGTTACATGTTTTTTTGTTTTGTTTTTGCTCAGCCATTTCTGTCACAGCTGAACAGTGGAGGAGATGCTTAATGTACTCACTGACCTTTACACCCTGTAGTAATTCTTACCTAATGCTCTGAGTTACCAGTGCTGTTTATGAGTGACTAGATTCCTTGAGCCTAGCCTGCTGATGTGTGTCTCATTCATCACAAGGTATTGTCTGACATAAAGCACAAAAGCAAACAGAAACTGAGAATGACTTACTGACTGACCTATTGCCTAGTGAATATTTTTAATGCTTTATGACGCACATGTGATGATTTGGCTGAGTCCTGCTGTTTTCACACATATTGTGTATAGCCACAGTTCCAAAAAATATGTGGGACTTTGTGTGAAACATAAAAAAACCCAGAATGCAATCACTTGCAGAGTAACTGTGTTTACCAACAACGATTTTACAAAGTGTTCCAGAGCCCGTGTAGTAATATCCTTTTTATAATCATGTGTTTCACAAAGTGGTGAACCCTTGCTTGTGAATAACTGAGCCTTTCGTGGATGCTCCTTTCACACCCAATCATGATACTATCACCTGTTACCCATGAACCTATTTAACTGTGGACTGTATCAAACAAGTGATTTTGAGCATTCCCCAACTTTCCCAGTCTTTTGTTGCCCCTGTTCCTGTTTAGTTTTAAAATGAGTTGCTGGCATAAAATTCAGAATTAGCATATATTTTTAAAAAATCTATTAATTTGATGAGGCAAAACATTTAAATTATCACATTCTGTTTTATTTGTTTTACAAAGCGTCGGGGTTGCACATGCTACGCAATATCAGCAATATCAGAAATTTGTGCTAATAATTATAATGATGAGGCCTTAATGTTTAATAAGAAGTCAAATTTTTTTCAAGCCAGTCCATTCATAATTTATATGTCAAGTGTGTACAGTATGTCCAAGTGTCTCACTGAGCTGTAGCACAGCCCTTATATGTATGTGTATATACTGCGGTCACTTCTCTCTGTTTTTCCACCAGCCTGCCTCTCTCCTCACCTCCTATATATCCTCTCTCCCCCCTCCTCCTCACTTCTCCCTCTCTCCGGCTCACCACTGGCAGTTGGAGTCACCAGTGAGAGAGCCCAGTGTGTGGACTGGACAGAGGGCGAATTGTACCAGTTGGCCATCAGACGCATTCATAGTATACAAACATCTCAATCATACTGACCTCCCTGCACTGGGCAGCCACAGTGTGTCGGGCATACTTTGGTGACCTCACAACTGGTGCGAAAAGTGTGTGTGTGTCTGTGTGTCCAGTGTGGCTAGAAAGGTCACTGCTTGTTCTTCTTCTGTCTTTTGGGATGGCTGTAAATCTGGAGCAACATTTTTTGCGTTAAAAAAAGAAATTCTCGTGTCTGTCTATAGGCTGGTCATCTTGCAGATTTAATTTGAAATATAACATTTTGGAATGCATTATTCAGTCTCATGTTAGTAGTTTGTAGGTATTTGGTCATATACTGAACCAAAGTACTGAACAAACCAAAATTTTGACCTGATGCTGGTGCTAGATAAAAAGTCTGGGGATCAACAGAATTATTACTATGATGGGGCCATGAATGTTTGTACAAAATCTAATGTCAATCAATCCAATAGCTGTCGAGACATTTCACTCAAAAACAAAATGTCAATCTCTTGGTGGTGCTAGAGTAAAGGTCAGGGGATCTCCAAAGTCTCTAGGATTCATCCCCTGGGAAACATGAATGTCTGAATAAAATATAATGGCAGTCCATTGAATAGTAGACCAAAGCGATAGACCAAGCGACTGACTGACAGCAAACACCACTAGTGTGGTTAAAAAAAAAACTTTTAAAAAACCCTACACAAAACAGAGCCCTGTTGTTTTATTTAGAAATGGTGGCAGAAACTGTGTCAGTTGGAAGAGAGCAGACCAAACAAGTAGATTGTTGTGTAACTCATTAGTTCTGTTATGGCTTCTGTTTTTGAGGAGGGTCTGACCTCAAGAATGCTGCATTGGTGGATGTCTGGCAGAGTTTTTGCCAATTAATCAGTGCTTACAGACCTGGAATGTTAATACAACCCCAATTCCAAAATGTAGTTAGATACAGTACAAAGACAAGATATTTATGTTAAACCTGATAAACTGTATTGTTTTTTTTAAAATAAATATACACTCATTCTGAATTTGATGCCTGCAACACATTTAAACAATACATTTAGACACAAGCATGTTTTCCATTGTGTTACATCACCTTTTCTTTTAACAACACTCGGTAAGCATTTGGAAAGAGAGGACACTAATTGTTGAAGTTTTGAAAGTAGAATTCTCGCCCATTCTTCAGCTGCTCAACAGTCCGAGGTCTCCGTTGTCGTATTCCATGCTTCATAATGAGCCACACATTTTCAATGGGGGACAGGTCTGGACTGCACACAGGCCAGTCTAGTGCCCGCACGCTTTTACTCCGAAGCCACGCTGTTGTAAGGCACGTAGAATGTGGCTTGGCATTGTCCTGCTGGAATAAGCAGGACAAAACATCATCTGGATGGCAGCATATGTTGTTCCAAAACCTGTATGTACCTTTCAGCATTAATGGGGCCATCACAAATGTGCAAGTTAACCATGCCATGGGCACTAACACACCCCCATACCATTACAGATGCTGGCTTTTGAAACGTTGCGCTGGTAACAATCTGGATGGTCCTTTTCCTCTTTAGCTCGAAGGACATAACGTACATGATTTCCAACAACTATTTGAAATGTGGACTCGTCAGACCAAAGGACACCTTTCCACTTTGCGTCAGTCCATCTCAGATGACCTCAGAGAAGTGGGCAGCATTTCTGGATTTACCAACAATGGTTTTCAAAAGTGTTCTCGAGCCCATGTAGTAATATCATTCATAGAATCATGTCAGTTTTTAATGCAGTGCCACCTGAGGGATCGAAGGTCATGCATTTAATGTTGGTTTTCGTCCTTGCCCCTTACATGCAGATTTGTCCAGATTTTCTGAATCTTTTGATGCTATTATGGGCTGTACATGGTGAAATCCCCAAATTCCTTGCAATTACACATTGAGAAACATTGTTCATAAGTTTCCAGTTTCCCAGTTTCTCACAAAGTGGTGAACCTCTCCCCATCCTTGCTTGTGAAGGACTGAGCCTTTTGAGGATGCAATTACAAAAATCAATGAAGTTGATGAGATACAACATTAAATATATTGTCTTTGTACTGTTTTCATTTGAATTGAATGTCAAAAAGGATTAGGAAATGATCACATTCTGTTTTTTAATGTTTTGCAGAGCATCCCAACGTTTTGGGAATTGGGGTTGTATGTTGATGAAGATTCTCAGTCATCCAGGTCATGGTATATCCAAGTGCTAAAAGAAGGCAACTGGACTTGCTTGAGTTTCTTGAAGATGTTTCACCTCTCATCCAAGAGGCTTCAACAGTTCTAACTGACTGGTGGGGAATACAGGCTTTCAACCCTGTGGGGGTGTAGCCCTATCAGAATCGTTGAGGTCATGTGAGTTCTGGGTTTCAGAGTCGTTAAAGTCACATGTGAGTCGTAGACCCACCAGGCAATCATGCAAGTCCTTAGGGTTCAGCTGAGTCAGGTTGGGTGTTAAGTTGTCTGGGGAGGGAACTCAGGACTGCATTATAAGTGGCCGATAATTTGTGTTGTAGACCACCTCCTCTGTTTAACGATGGTCGTTCTAGTTTGACATAGATGGCTTCTTTTACTCCTCTTTCAAACCATCTATCTTCTCTGGCCAAGATGGGTACATTGCTATCCTCAAAAGATAATCCCTTGTCCTTCAGATGTAGGTGGACTGCTGAGTCTTGACCGGAGGAGCGGGCTCTCCTGTGTTGTGCCATGTGTTTGTGGAGTGGTTGTTTTGTTTCTCCAGTGTACAGGTCTGTGCACTCCTGGCTACATTGAGCGGCATATACTACATTGCTCTGTTTTTGCCTGGGTGTTTTGTCCTTAGGGTGGACAAGTTTCTGCCTAGGTCTATTACTGGGTTTGAATAGCACCGGGATACAGTGTTTGTTGAAAATCCCCCTGAGTTTTTCTGATACTCATGAAGGAATGACAATGTTGTTCTGTTTTTCTGTCTTTTACTCTCTGTCCATTCTGGGTCTTTTCAAGGTTTTGGTAAAGGCCCAGTTCGGGTAGCCACAGGTTTTTAATGCTTCCCTGATGTGATTCTGTTCCTTTTTCTTTCCTTCGGTCCTTGTGGGCACGTTCTCAGCACAATGGTGTAGGGTTCTGATAAATCCCAGCTTGTGCTCCAATGGGTGGTGAGAGTCGAAGAGCAAGTATTGATCTGTGTGTTTGTGGGTTTTCTGTATACTTCAATGTTGAGGCTTCTATCATCATCAATGTGCACTGCACAGTCCAAGAAGGGCAGGC
>JBBPCS010003205.1:0-12568 GCA_037974645.1 Hollardia meadi
TGTCCAATTACTTTTGAGCCTCTGAAAATGGGGGACTATGCATAAAAATGACTGTAATTCCTAAATGGTTAATGCAATATTTCTGTTCAACCCCTTGAATTAAAGCTGAACGTCTACACTTCAATCACATTTTGACTACTTCATTTCAAATCCATTGTGGTGGTGGTGTACAGAGGCAAAATTACAAAAATTGTGTCACTGTCCAAATACTTATGGACCTGGCTGTAGGTCTAACCAGCAACAAGTGAAAACACCTGTGTAGGTGTTAAGTGTGTGGGGCATTACCTGCCTTACGTTCTGAGGCCTTGTGCAGACAAACCACCTGTAAATAAATGTTTTCTATATATAAAAAAATATATAGTTAATGCAAGGAGATTGGTTCTTATTATTCAAGGGCCAATGTCTGAAAAAAAAACCCACTTTGTATACTATAGCTGGGTTCTTGCTATATCTGCTAATCATTATTTATCTACAAAAAGGTGACAAATTATTATAGATATGCAACCTCAGAGACAGTTCACATTTAGGTCACAATGCCACTCCGGTTAAGAGTTGCTCCTGTAGTCTATGAATAATCAATGGTGTAAAGTTAGAGCCTGCCTTTTTCCATTAACAACTGCTTGTGGACTTCTTTTACACTGCAATCCACACCTCTTAAACTAATATGGCACCAAAACCTAGTATGGCACTGGTTGAAGTGTTTCCAACATTACAGCTGGAAAGAATCCGTTCAGCCAACAGTCGCTCTCGCTGGAGCCCGACACCACTTGGCATTGTTTATGGGAAGCTCTTGATAACAAGCTGGTGAATGAGAAGGTGCTCTTCATGACAAATGTGATGCATGTGCATCAAATATTAACAATTATATGAAACTGAGCTAATATAGTGACCACAAATAAATCTCTTCAACCACTAGTCAAGAACATACGAACCATAACACTTCACACATTTGTGGTGGATCCTTAAGCTCATGTCCACTGGGAAACCAGTGTATTGGTGGACAAGAGAGAGGTGGTGTGTAGGCTGAGAAATAGCTTTAAGAAATGTTGCTAATGAGTGTGGGATGTGAGAGTCATTTCCACTGAGCGTGCTAATAAAGAAATATGGCCGACAAGATGGTGCTCCTCACACCATGTTTGATGTGTCTGAACCAGGGATCCTAATGAGGCAAGAGGAAATCAGAAATGCACAGCCTTCACAATACTGCAGTATGGCTACCTGTCACAGCGAAAGGAACAAAATCCCACTCCAAACGTGGACCATAGGTATACCAAGTACTGCTAGTATTAGTGTGCGGCTAGTCAGCCAATTGTTTTCATGTGTCATCCACTAATTAGACAACTAAAACAAAACTTTGGTATGTTTTATGGTATGTATATCACTTTATGTGCCAAAAGTTACTTCTCACTACCAACTGGTTGCAACATGAATCACACAAGTAGCCATCAGAGTGAGGAGAAAGAGTCTGATGAGACCAGAAATATAAAATATAACCCTTGAGCAGCATAACTCTGTTAAATGGTCAAGATTAGCAATGCGGGGCTGGGAATTTTAAAGAAGCGTACTGAGAAGTATTCATCATGTAATATTTAGAAAAAAAATCATGATGTTAAATACACAGCTTAGTCTTCTGTTTACAGGACATTTGTGCAAAAAGTCTTCAGTGAAATTGTTTCATTTATGGATTTTCCTTAATGCAAGGAAAGTAGTGCACAAATAATAGTTAAAGGCCAGTAACAAGTGCTCTCAATAGCTAATCAAGTGAACAGAGCAAATACACTCAGCAGATAAAACATTAAGAGACATTAGCCTGGCAAACTACAGTATTTTTAACAACAGATAATCTGGGCTGTGTTTATTACCTATTTACCGGTAAACAGAAAAGAGCCCTTAACAATGTTTTTAGTAACACTTGTGCTCTTCTTATGTTATGGGTGTGCCGAGGGGTTGGTGGTGATAAACATGCTGTCATAGGTTGTTTAACGTTTGCTAGTTCTGACTTCCTATTACTGTCACTTAACGCTAACAGTTAGCTTACAAGTTAGTTAAGCTAGCTAAAATCTCGCTGACATTGCTTTACTTAGTTTTTTAGTTAGTTTTAGTTCTACTGTCAAGTTTGACAAGTCACAACGCGTCTTTTGACAAGGAAAGACTGCCGTTAAGTTCACTTAATGAGCCTTCAGTCTGTAACGTTAGCCCTGAAGTAGTGTCCCTGGTGCTGATGCTGCAAGCTGATTACTAAACGCTAGCTGATTAGCTTACTGTAGCCTACTGTTGTAGCTGAAGCTAGCATAGTGGCTAGATAAGGCCTAACTTACCGTTTTCCTGTCGTCTGAGTCCGGGGCTGTCTTTAGAATACCTGACATAGCCAATTCATCGCTCCAAAGCCATTGTTGTTTCATCAGTGGCACGCAAGGAACCGGGATTTTCTTCTAGCCACATCATTTGGTCGGCTAAGTCAAGCTAGCTTACTAGCTAACTTAGCAACCTGACATGTTGTCATGCAGAATGAGCCTGTTGCGTCACGTGATCACATACAGCCAGCTCACTTAGCCTATTTTTATTATTGTATGGTTGTAGGTCGGAAACATTAATAAATTATTATAATTATAAAAATAACCAGTGTTCAGTCATCAACGACTAACACTGCTACAACTTTCTGACATGATAAAGATCCCTAAAGGAAAGAGAAGACTGCTCAGAGTATATCTTTCTCCAAAGTCCTCTGGTGCAGCCTAGTGGCTGATTTTTAAGATGATGTTGAGTTACAAAGAACAGGAATATCAGAACAGTATAAAATACAACGTTAAAAATGCTAGCATCTGATAAATGTATTTATGCAGTGTTGGAAAAATATCATTGAGTATGGACTGCATACATCATCCATAAATCTGAACATTTTTGCTGACAAAACACTATTTAAAAGTGATCTATTGGTATCAGAGTGAGAGAGAGTTAGAACTACCTGTGTCCCTGCGACATCAGTTGTTACAAAACATAGGTTGTAATGCAAATATATATTGATGCTGGTGGCAAATTTTGACCTTGGTGTGTGGACTAGTGTCAACATGATCATGCATAACCATATCCATATAGTTGTGATCAGTGCATTGATCTGATTTATTTGATGTTATAATGACAGTGTCTTGTCTTTTATGTATTTAACATTGACATATTCCAGCAGGGTTATAATATAATCTATTAATAATTAGATTTGTGGGTTTTTTTTACACACAGACACACACACACACAATGGTAAATGCATAACATTACACAAATATACAAAAACAAATATACACAACCATAATGGCTGTTTCAACATAGATAAAAAGAGAATAATTCAGAAAATACATATTTTGCAACTATATATACTATAGAGCACACATGTATTTGGATACAGTGTTGGAACTGGTTGCAAGTGGCAGATCACAAGGGTTATGGCCTAAAGAAAGAAGTGTGGAAGTGGTGGGTAGTCCCTGCCTCTGAGCAGCAAATATATTGTTGATGTACCTTTTTTCCAATTAAAAAAAGATATAATTTATTTATCATCCTCTGGCAGGGAAACTGTCCTTGCAATCTCCGAAGTGACCACCTGGGGAAGTTATGTTCCAACAATGGCAGTTAATTCAGCTGGAGGTGACAACACACTTGGTGCAACACAAAAAAACTTCATGAAATCTATCATCATTGCACCTCACAGCTTGTTCCTGAGTTTTTTACTATATATTTTGGTTGACTTGGCCTGACTGTGTAGCAACCTGTGAGATGGAGAGAACATGTTGAGACCTTTATGACACAGAATACTGATTATAATTCACATGATATAATTGATCTGTTGCAACCATATGAATTTGATAAGTCATTTGAATATGGGAGGCGTATCATTGTTTTTTAACGTCAAATTTGTCTTTTGGTTTTCCTCAGAAACCCGACCTCATGCTACACCTCATGACTCAATACACAATCTTTTGAGGATTGTTCAGCTTTCAAGAATATGACCCTTATTCCCCAATTCTCTCTGTAATAAAAGTTTCTGCCTTTGTTAAGTACTATTATTGTAAAATGCCAATGTCTTTCTCCTACATTCGATAACATGGTCATTAAACCTATAGCATTTTGTTGGAAACGCTGTTCTCTCATCCCTAAAGTGCACTAATAAGTGTGAAAGAACGTTATTTTGGTTTCAAACATGTTCACTGATGTGTTAAAGACTGGAAGAGGTCTTTGCTGCCAGCATTTTTCTAAAGTGTGTTGTTATTATGTTTGTCACTTCCGCTCCTGCTCCTCTACAGGTTGTTGTATATACTGTGTCACATTTAAAAGAAAAGGTTCAAACAAAATTAGATTAAAAAAGTAACAAATCTAAACAGACCACCAACTTTGAAGCATTCAAGGGCTCTTTGAGGTTTTCTGCTCCGGGGTTGATTTTAGAGAGCCAGAGCTTTTCTCAAAGACCCTGAGACATGCTAAAAATATGCTGTGGGAGATCTTTTGCAATTTTGAGCCAAATAACTGCAAATGAAAAAAAAAATCCCAGAGGTGCACTGGCGTGGGCATTTTGACCTCTAGAATGAAAGATTTCCCTGGAGTTGCCTCTGTAACTTCACTGGGCCTGACTGACTGCAGTACACTGATGTCTTCAACTGAGGTTTGATTTGTCTGTGATGAGTTTCATTTTAACATTTTGGCGATAATTACTTCATGTTACATTATCATAAGTATTGGGTAATCTGACACAACAAAAGATAATTTGGATTTCTTGATGATTTTCTTGGCAAAATATGTACTTTTACTGGACAACCAGCCTGTATACAAATACAGATGCAACAAGCTAATGCATATTATATGGCATGTCCTGATAGAATCAAATCTTCACATATGAAGAAAAACATACTGATGACTCTGCACAGACCTATTTAAGAGTATTTTCTTCATTGTAACTTTACCTTCTAACCTGAGAAACTCATACCTAAACTCATGCCCCATAACGCGCAAAGTCGCCTGCGGGATATTTAAAATGTCCGTCCTTTAAGGTCCTTATTTTCTTCCCTTTTGCATATAAATCCAAGCAGGACATGTGCGGCTTTGCATGTAACTTGGGCTCAGTGAAGGCACCGAGCAGACAAACCCAGTGGAGAGGTGGAGCCATGACGAGACTCATAAAACCCAAAGCTTATTCCTCAGCTCACTGCCAAGGTGACGCGCTCAGCGGCTGACAAATAGCCCGGACCACCGCGGCTCATACACACACACAAACACACACAGTGGGCATGAACACGGCCGGGTTCGGGAGTTTTGGGTCAAACGTTTTCTCTCGGTTCCAGACTTTATCTTCAAAAAGAACCGAATTTGGTCAGAAGTTACCTCACGCGTAAAACCCGCAGAGGACGCGCAGAGAAGTCGGCTACCTGTAGCTACTTGATATTTTTGCTTGATCCAGAACCTGAGGATAATTTTGATTTACAGCCTTAAACTCCGGACTATAAAGGCACCACAAGAGGAATATGACAGCTGGCTTGGGCCACTGAAGGAGCGATAATCGGTGTACGCGCTCGGTGTCTGCTAAGGTGACCGCACAGCCCGATTATGCAGCATCCTTTGGACATGGGGGCGCATTACTATCCCCCGGAAGTTCATCCTGACCACAGAACTCACCGCTACAGGAGTTTCATGATAGAGGAGATCCTGACTGATCACCCAGAGCACAAAGCGTCGGCTCCGGCCGGAGAGCTACTTAAATTCGGAGTACATGCTCTCCTGTCCGCCCGGCCTCTCCATAACCAGCTGGGTAAGAGAGGCGGCTGTGAAAAGATGAATGAGTGACTGACCGAGTCTATGTCAGTCCTGGTTTTATGCTGGGGAAAAGATTAAAGATAATAATGTGTAGTAATCGCAAATATTACAGTGGCTGTGTATTTTGTTAAATATCTTTCGTGGGAAGATCATTTCACTTTTGTCACATTAAAGATTTTAGTCTAGAGAAACAACTACTGCAGGTTAATTAAGCAAAAGTCAGATACAACCGAGTAAATGTGTCATGAAATAACAACGCTAGGCTGCATTCGATTGTATTGTTAAGTAGTAGAAGTGTTTTATATGTTTTAAGAGAAATACCTAACGGCTAAAAGCACATTTAAATATGCAAATTTAATAGCGCTGCAACCCGTGATCCTCAGATAAAAACTCCTACATCTCTGAGAGATGCTACAATATTTAGTCCAGTGGAGAAACTTGGAATCTATTTTACTGTGATAGTTGATGCGGCCAAAGTTGGTTTATGCCTTGGAAATGTAACCTATATTGCTCGTTTTCTATATCATTATGATTGAACCCATAAACACCCGTTTTTATGATTATAAACTATAATTTCAGGCGTTTACCTGGAGATTATTTTTAACATTTTGTGTGAAAGGGGCTTGTACATCACATACTTTAGTATTTGTTTAATGATGACTCACATTACCAACCCTATTTAAATTAAAGACGCAATCATAAATCCGAATCTGAATATGATAATATGGTAAATATAGGCTAGATACAAATAACACGGCCTAACTAACAATTATAATAATGACATGACAATGCGGAGGTCTTATCTCCAGTTGTTAAGACCCCTGTTGTTGATGTTTGTTAGGCCTATCTGCATGTTCATATTTAGGCTAAGCCATAAATTGGCGGGATTGTGGATCCAACAAGGCCTTCCTTGTACTTATTGCTAGATATCCTATAATTAGCTACACCTCAGATCAAACAGTGAAATCAAATCACTTTATTTGCTGATGATTATCCCTGCGGACCAAACAGCCTCATGCGCCTCGTTCCTGTGTGAAACCTGCCTAAACTCGCTTAAAACAGTCACACAAGCTTATTTTCTGTAACACAAATCCCGTCTGTGTGTCTTCTCGGTCCCTTCAGTGCTAAAAGCCGACCAGACGAGCCTCCTCAAGTTCCCCATATCCCCGCTGTCCTGCTCGCTGGGCTCTCCGCTCGGCTCCCCGCTGCTGTCCGCGGCGCCGGGCCTGCAGGTCGGCGCGGCGTCCCACCACCTGCCGCTGGACCTGCACCTCCGCGGGAAGCTGGAGCACGGAAGCGACGGAGGCAGCAAGACCAAGAAGGGCCGCCGGAGCCGCACCGTGTTCACCGAGCTGCAGCTGATGGGCCTGGAGAAACGCTTCGAGAAGCAGAAGTATCTGTCCACGCCTGACCGGTGGGTTTAGCACGACCAACCACTCTCACACAGTCTGATCAGAAAATACAGGCTGCTATGTTTGTTTGTTTTTAAATTGTTTGAATTTCTTTCCTGTATTGACTTGATGATCATCATCTTTTTGATAGATTAGTTTGTTGCAGTTTATAATTCCTCCACCGAATTATTAGAAGCTGCTGATACGATTTTGATGATCTGCAGACATTAAAAAAAATGTTGACAAAAACTGTGAACTGATTTCATCTTTGATCTTCTGGATCCTCACAGAATAGATCTCGCTGAGTCTTTGGGGCTCAGTCAGCTGCAAGTGAAAACATGGTACCAGAACAGAAGGATGAAATGGAAAAAAATTGTAAGTTATTGTTGCATGCTGCTGCTGTTGTTGTTGTTGTTGATGATGATGATGATGATGATGTGGTAGTGGTCGTTTTATATGAGGTTAGGCTTATACAACAATACAAACAAGATGAAAGAATAGAGGAAAAAAGTTGTTGGTTATTATTTTAACCGATGCTGATGGTGCGATGGATTAACACTGACTCCACCCTGCATGCAGAAGATCAAATTAGATGAACAGTCAAGAAAAAATGTCTATTTTATTCAGTTTAGTGTTGCTATTTGGAGGAATATCCCACCTTTCCAGAAGGTTATATGAAATGTGTTATTTATATAAATTTGGCTGAGTATTTGGGGGAAAAAAGTTTTTTTCTGACAAGACGTCTTGTAGTTCACCCTTCTTTTTATTCAAACTTGCATTACAGTGTGTAGTTAACTTAAAGCTAGTTTTTCTGCTGGTGTTCACCCTGCAGGTGTTGCAGGGAGGAGGACTGGAGTCGCCGACTAAACCAAAAGGCCGCCCAAAGAAGAACTCCATCCCCAGCAGCGAGCAGCTCTCCGAACAAGAAAGATCCGCCGCCGACCCCCACTCCGAAGGCTCGAGCTCCCACTTAGAGAGCACTCAGGATGAGTGACCCGACCGCAGCCCGCACATACTCTGACTCTATATGCAGAAGCTCCGGGACGCTCAGTGTGTATCTTTTGGATGGGGCCAGATTCCAAAAAGGGCAACGGAGAGGATGTGGTGATGCACCCTGAAGCCGGACTGCATTGTGCAGTCTGCAAAGACTCGCAGACCCTGCAGAAACCTGAACTGTGCAAGCCGACATCCTCCAGCAGCCCCGTGCTGCTGTGGTAGCCCCCGACATGCACTCCCCTCATGGTGAACTTGCTGCTGTTGAGGAGGGAACTCAAACCTTTGCAGTAGGTCTACCCTTTATATTCTATAAGGATCCACTCTCACTCACTTGTTTTGCATTCCTTTTGTGTACTATGTTTAATTATTAAATATATTTTCACTAATACTGCTCTCTGTTTATTGTAAAGGACACATGGCTCATGATAAGCTTTTAATTTAGTGTGTGTGTGTGTGCGTGTGTGTGTGTGCGTGCGTGCGTGCGTGCGTGTGCGTGCGTGTGTGAGTGAATATGATAAGGCTCATTAGTCACACATGTTGTCGTGGCTCAGGGCCTAATATGGTTATATACCATCACAACAAGAAAACGGCTCATTGGTTTGACACGTTTAGCTGGTTATGAAGTCGTGTAGCACATATCAGACATAACAGAGAGAGACTAACGCAGCCAGACATATGAAATGTTGCCTTTTAATGTGTAGAATCAGGAAAATCAGGGCCAGCAATCAGACAAAGATTTGGAATATCCCAGTTTAATGTTATGGTAATGTACTTTAGCAGGAGACATGCGTTCCTTGTTAAGATGAGGATTTACACATGGGTTACTACTGTTCATTATGTTGTATGGAAGAAAGGAAGTGATGCTGACTGCTGAGGAACTAATGAAAAACAGAGCAAAGGAACTCATTTTCTTTTCCCCAAACAATTCTAAAAAATCATTTAAATTTTCTGCTGCAAGGAAACATGTTGAAAATTTACCCGGAGGTTTGGAAATATTGGCCTGATTTGGCTAAAGTGTTTAGAAAGAGCTGCCAAGTAGGCTATTTTAATGCAAGTGAGTGTTATTATGGTGGTGGTGCCTACACAGCTTTGCTTTCATTGCATTTACAGTATACGTGTTGTATAAATATTTTTACATATAAATTGTTAGTTGGTGGTTTGATTGGACAACAGAAAGAATCACTGTGTAATCCTGGTGGGATGTGTTTGTGCTTCAGCAGTGACATGAATTTTTTTTTTAAATGTATCTTTTGGTCTTGTAGAATTATGTTTTTTTTGATCAGTCGCAGTAACATTTTCTCAGAGCACTTGGTGGATGGCAGCCTGATCAAGCCTGTAGGCTTTAGTTTGTATTTTTAATGCGGTTTGTAAGTTCAGGGACAGGCAAGATTTTTGAGACGACAGAAACAACATTAACGGCGCTGAGGCGTTCAGGCTCAGTAAAAACGCAGGAATATATAAAACTGTAAATATTTCCATTTTTATCGAGCTATGTCAATATCCAACAGACACCCCAATTTTCTTTGCACGCGGTTTTAATTAATATCTGCATTTAATGTAACGAAATTATTATTATTATTATTATTATTATTATTATTATTATTTTACCCGAAATGTTATTTGTGTATCAGTTTGCTGTGTGCAGTTTTGGACCGAAAGCTTTCACATGATTAAGAACTACTTAAACTCGTGAAGACCTGTTTTATTTTTCCTCATTTCAAAGAAAAGTTTATTTACATATAGGCCTACGTGGCTAAATTTTGTATTTTAAACCAACGTATTTCTGCTTCAGTGAGGGGAAAATGTTGGACTCCATCGGGCTTCTTTTGAATGCAGACGGGGAGGTGAGACATTTTCTCCTGTGTGTGAAAAACATCTCCCCATTCATTAATAGCAATAATGAAATAACACGTGGACCAGCACGAGCGCATCACATCCACATGGTCCAGTGTGTGTGTGTGTGTGTGTTTGTGTGCGTGCATGCGTGAGTGCGCGCGCGCACAGCGGCCTGAAGACGCCAAACGAGCTTTAATATAGGCTTAAAAAAATATATAGGCCTAATAAAACTATCTCGTAAAAGACTCAAAATGCGTTTGTCACATGAACATTTTAAAATGACTATTTCATGCTGGGTTGTATGTGATTATATTTTTCCTGCAATATTTTTAATATAATTTATATCCCAATAGGTCGTATCCAACATAAATCAGCGTAGGCGCAGATAATACAATTGAATCAGATCACTCCAAACCCGCCAGTGTGCAGAATATTAGTTATTTAAACAATATGACTATTAGGATAAAGTCCTCAATACGTGGGGCCCTAAGAGAGTATTACAGGTGGTTACCTTCCTTCATGAAAATAGAATGCAGGACACTGATAAGCCTCATAGCTTGTTTGTAGCAGCTTTCTCATGCAGGAAAAACAAAATGAAGTATTATCTATATAAACAATTTCTTTTGCGCTCACAGCGTCATAAAGGCGCGTCTTCTCTTTTTAACTACAGGTGTAAAACAGGCCGAAACAATCACATATAGAGACAGTTTCTGTGTCATGGGTCAGACAGGTCAGCAGCACACAGCCAGCTTTCATTTTATTGGCTTAGTCATGCTTTTCATTCAACTATAGGCTATAAATTGATTGTGTAGCCTAAATGAACAGATCACACACCAGCTGTGGATCGAACGACACGTCTCACACTCTTTGATAGGCTGTTAAAGTGTGCTGAAATTTACAGCAATTTGAGTTGCTTTTATATTTTACAGACAATCCTGTTAATATTCTGATCATTTTAACAAACATCTAAAATGTGTCATTACTGATCGAGAAAAGTGTTCGCATCTCTCTTTGCTCAGTCTGCCTTGCAACGACACACGCACGCACACACACACGCACGCACACATGCACGCACGCACATGTGTCCTTCTGTCCTGTGGTTCAAGATAAATGTTAAAAATCAAATAATAAAACAATTAAGTAAATGAATAAGTCTATATGTAGCATAATAACGCAAAATTAGTACACTTAGACATACAACAACAACAACAACAACAACAACAGTGTAGCCTATATTTAAAAATAGTAAAAAAAGAAAACAAGAAAAAAAGATCGATTATAATAATAATAGTAAAAATATTAAATACACTAATCTTTAGAAATAAGTAATTAGACCTAGATTTGGGCACCCTTCTTTTCTCAACCAAAGCAAGCGTTTTACCCATGCTTTGTAAACAAAATGATGCTATTTATTATCACAAATTACAGCCAGACACGAAAAGAAAAAGAAAAAGGAGATATGTTTTTATAGCAGGAAATGTTATTCAAAATGGCATTAAATCTGCCATAATCACCAAACACTTCTTTCAATGAGAAACTCAGCCCAATAAAGTGAAGACTAAAATATATGTTGGAAAACATCCCAAAATTCAGTCGAGTTAATACAAAATGTAAACAAACACTGAAAACAAGAGGATTGAACTATTCAAATGTCTAAAGCTTTGCAGTTTGACACGTGCACTCTCTACGTTTTCTCCTGTCTGTTTTCTGCATGCTCATATGTTGGAGCCGATGACCTTGAGGTTGAGGTGTTGTCCTTGATGCTGCACGTGCGTGGGATCAATAGGCAGCCGAGTCATAATGTGGCAAACATCATGTCAGCATGTGCAAAGTGCTGTAAACACCAGAACAAAGCATGAGTGCAGAGATCAATCACTTCAAAGGGAAAGTGTCTGAAACAGGAAAATTAAAGGCTGCAAAACCAACAATTTGAGAAGTTTAAGTCTGTATCCACACACATTATACTGTTTTTACTGCATGGACCTTTATTTCTTCTCAAATCCATCCCAAACAGGCATGTTTTGTATTTTTCATAGATACATTTTAGTTTCAAAGACCTGCTTTCAGTATTTTTTATATTCTTTCAGTAAGTGTCATTATTATTTAAATACAAAAGCATTTTACGTGATTATAAAATGTAATCAAATTCTTGTTATGATGAAAAAAAAGCTGCATATTTTGAATTATTGCATGAATGAAATAACCTTATAGTCTAAATTATGAAAACTAGTTCATAATATATTAGTTTAATCCACCTGGATTGTGGTGATTGTGGTTTTCCCCTCTGACATTTAATAAACTATATTAATTTTCACTATAATTCAGATTCTTAACATTCCTGCTAATCACCCCCGAAATATTGTTTTTTTCAAAGAGCACCTCTCCTTTACGTGGTGGCCCTGTATAACAGTTCTCAGTTTGACCTAAAGATCCACACAAGCACACACGCACGCACGCACGCACACCCACACACACCCACACGCACGCACACACACACACACACACACACACACACACACACACACACACACACACACACACACACACACACA
>JBBPCS010003206.1:0-12565 GCA_037974645.1 Hollardia meadi
TTATGTTTTATGTAAAGCACTTTGAATTGCCTTGTTGTTGAAATGTGCTATACAAAAAAACCTGCCTTGCCTTGCCTCTCCTAATGAGCAGGTGGCACCTTAGATGGTAGTCTCTTCCACCAGTGTATGAATGTGTGTGAATGGGTGAATGTAACAAGTGTTGTAAAGCGCTTTGTGGAGTCAGTAGACTTGAAAGGCGCAATATAAATGCAAGTCCATTTGCCATTACCATTTGGTGAGAGATTTATTTCCCCTATGCAAACCGTTTTGCTTTCTTGTTATTAAGCACCAGGTTTATGTGCTTGCAGGTTACCTTTCGGCAAAATTTACCGTTCTCAGTTCAAAACAAGGAAGAAGACCACCTACGACATTAGTGTGGATCCAACAAGCAACTGGGTGGGGGGGTGGGCGATGTGGGGTAATTTGGGTCGTGTTCAATTCACAGAAATAATGTCATGTAGCTAGTTATCTAGCTAACACAGTGTTTTGCAAAGATGGCACGGTGGAGAAGGCGAAAAAGACAACTCCAGACGTGCTGTCAGAGCGCTGTCACAGAGCACACAATTGCAAGTCACGCATATTCCACCTTCATTTTGGTTACATGCTTCGCGGGCTGCGTTTGAACATCCCCAGCATCAGTTTAACTATTGCAAGCAATTAACCAAACCACACTTGGATCTGTATTTACATATCTACTAGTAATTACAGGCTGCAACTTTCAAAGCAATGTTTAATCCACCTTCAATGCACAGAAACAGTATCCGATGCACAACAAGATGGCATGTTATTGAAGATGGCGCCATGAGAGTGGCAGGCTTCAGGCCTTGAACAAATCTCCATTCATGCGGCTGGCCAGCATCTCAGATATTTTAACAGGAAGGATTGGTGTTTGAACAGGAGAGTTTTCACATGGCACAATCACTCCAGCTTTCAGGAGATATTCAAAAACTGGTTTGATGCCTTCGGCCGCTTCTTTTTTCAGAGGATATTGATTTTGACATGGCCTGTAGGAGGATTTGGTTGTGATCACAACTGGTTGAACATTTTTCATTAGGCCTACATCATACTTATGTTGTGCCCATAAGCATGCTGGGACTTCTTTTAACTTAGGAATGTCATCAACATTTTGTATAAAAAAGAAATTAGTGTCAGATGTGTGTTGTTCAAATAATGGTGGTTTTGATTTTGACCTCGCAAGGCTTGCCAAAGGACGATCAGTATCTGGAATGAGCTCAACAGTTTTGACAGCGTTAACCACTGCAAGAAATCTTTCAGTGCACCTTTAAAGTTTCATGATGTTTAACATGTGAATCAGAAGTGCTCACCCAACCAGCAGCATTGTTACATGCCTTCACACAAATGTTTCCATTGTTGGTCCTTTGGTCAGACAAGTGGAGCATGAGGGTCGGAGCCTGGAACTTGAAAAACAGTTGGTGGTCAGGCAATAAAAAAGCACAGTGATCAGCATTCCAATAAAGCCAGTCAAGTTTTAATCTATCATTGTCATGTCCTCTGTGCCATCTCTCCTCAAACTCTCTATTTTGTCCTAATGAGACATGTGCTGTGCAGTGTGGAGCCTGTGGTGTCATGATGCACATGTTTGTACTGTGGATTTGTGTGTGACTTTTTGTGTACTTCTTGTATGAGAGCATCATTCACAGAAGGGAGTTGCCACTGATAAACATACAGCAGATCCTGTGGGCTGTTGGGATCCATAACTGAAGGTATTTTATGGTGTGAATCAAACAGAACGTTGTGAGACCGCATGGTCTATTGTTCTGTGGACAAGGGGAGCCTGGCTCCCCCAATGCCCCATTTCTTCACAGGTCAGTGCCAAACCTGCCCACTGAGTAAGCCTACAGCCTTCATTGGTCAGTAGAATTTGGGACGGCACAAAGGACATACAGTAAAACCGACCTGCTCTTTGTCTTCACTCTCTTTCTCCTGGACTCTCTCCTGCTCCTTGTAGAGCGACCGGTTTCCTCCACCCTGCACCATCAAGACGTCACAGCAACGACAGATTTCCTCACCGGAATTGCAACTCATCCAGCTTCATTCGCTGGACAAGAGAACATCTTTCCTCCCAAGGACTGGTAACATTAACCTGGACCTAGCATACAGCATAGCACAGCACGGCTAAGCGCAGAACTGCTTAACTCAGTTAACTGTAACAAACATCTAATGAATGTTTCTGGTTTCATTGTGAACTGTATCCCAGCAAACAAGCACTTTTTGGGCCCGTGTGGGGCCACTGTGGGCTGAAAATAGGGCCCCTTGTGGGCTGCCCACAGTGGCCCCATACCAATTGTGAAATGTTGGCCACATGTGGGGCCCAAAGTTTGGGGCCCTAGTGGGCAGCCCACAACTAGCCCAAAGAGCCATGCCCTTTATGGGCCCGTGTGGGGCCACTGTGGCGCCATTATGGGCTGCCCACAGTGGCCCCACGCAGGCCCAAACAGGGCACGGTGCTTTGGGCTTGGTGTGGGCTGCCCACTAGGGCCCCATACCAATTGTAAAATGTTGGTAATCAGGGGTGAGGAAGATAAGGCTCAGGGCTTAAAGCAAAAAAAACATTCTGATGGCAGCAGTATGTCTGCAAGCTGTTTTTAGGTAAAATTTTCCCAGATTTTTTTGTTAAAACATTCAAAAATGAACTACAATTATCAATGCCATCTTAAGAAAGAACAGTTTTGACTTCATGCCAAAGATGTCTGTGGCTATCGTTAGTCTGCATTGTTCTTATCTTTATCCTAATTAACTTCTATCAACAACCACATTGTAAGGATGACATATTGCGCGTTGAGTCGGCTCTGTGGCAACGCCAAACGGTAAAACAACCACATTGCTCCGCCGTCCACTCATTTATTCAATAAACTGAACACAATAAAATTCCACTTTCTGTTCATTTGTTGCATGTGTACAGAGGCAAGACAGGACAACAACAAAAATTCAGAGTCAAAATATACAGGAATTAACTCACACCAAATATTCAACAATTAAACACAATAGAGATGGATGAACATTGGCTGGCAAGGAAAGAGTTAGAACAGAAGAAACAGAGAAGAAACATACTGTCTGCAAGACAGTCCGCTTCCACCTTGGAGTCCTCCCAATAAAACTACTCACTTCTACTCATTTATTGAGTAGTAGTTTCTCTGCTCCTCCTCCCACGGCCACCATCTTTATCCCTGGCATTTGGTGCATTGGCTGCTTTTGATTACAGCATCTGTGTTGACAAAAAAAAAGTGTTATTAACAATTAGTCTAATGTGTGGTAGATCTAACATGAGGTGCACAAACATATCTCATGTGTTTTACCAGCCATTTACTGTAGAAATCATGCATGCACTCAATTTGGAATTGTGGAATTAAATGGCACAATAATTTGCAATGTTTGTGGAATTTGAATCTCCTCATAGTTTGTGTGTGTGTGTGAGAAACGCCTTGAAAATACTCTAATATGGAATTACAAATCCTGACAATAGTCAATTAATAAATGAGCAAATTGCAGAATAAAATTGGGAAATAAATCAATCAATCTATAATTAAATGCAAGACAAATTGGGAAATAATTAAATGAATAAATAAAGTAACAAAAATCTTGACTTGGCACAGAAAACTAAAATGACCTGTAGGTAGTGTTAAAATAAACATGCCAATCTGGTGACTTTTTCTGACCATGGGAAGCAATATAATGTGTTGAATCCCAAAGCATTTGGCAATAAATTGGTAGTATGGCTGATGCCGGTTATCTCTACTTGCTTGTCTAATGCAGAGAGATGATCACAGTGCTTCCCACATACAGCCCCCTCCCTATGCTGAGAGCAGGGACTGTGCGATAGGCTCCAGCTCCGTATGACATCATCTGATGACTTCTAGCGACTTTCTGAGCAGCAATAGCTACTTTCCTTGGAAAAGAGTTGGGAACACTGTGCATAAAAGTTGACAGTTGTCCCACATTGTGCCACAGCAAGACTAAAATAATATAGCTATGTGTGAATTCATAAGAGAATTGAAGCAGACATTTAAAAGTAACCCAAAAATACTTTTCTAGTAACTTCAATTACTTTTTGAGAAAAGTAACTAGTAACTGTAACTAATTACTAATTTTCAGTAACTTGCCCAACACTGCCTGTAGGTAATATTACTTCTTAAGTAAATATTGTTATTTTTTTATTTTTCATCCATAAATTCAGTTTAATAGTTATTGCCACATTTTTCAGTTCTCATTTCTCATGTGGGCTGTACCTAATTCACGACTCAATGACAATTATTTTGCAATTTCTTTGTGCATCTATTCATTTATTGATTTATTGATTCATCAATATGTCAGAGATCTACAATGGATATACAGTATAATGAATCTGATGACCTATGATAACTCTCGCTCTGTCCTTGCTGCAGCAATTACCAAGAATGGTTACACCCAGTACAACTTACAAAATAGAATTCTCTAAATTACACACCTGTGACTGCTTTGCATATTTTCAATTCTTTGAATGGCCTTTTCTGGCCAGAGCCCTGCCAGCACAACTGTTGCACAAGAGCTGTTTTGAAGACACGGGCCAAAACATGCCTGGTATTTGATGCCGTGTCCACACCACCTACATTGGACAAGTATTTTGTCTAAAAACAGAAAGAGAAAATATATAAAAATGTTTTTTTTTTGGATGGGAGAAAATCTTATTTTTGTGAATTAAGAATAATTTTATGTTTGAAAAAACTACATAGTACCTTTCCACTGAGATAGGTCTGGTCCTGAAGAACATTTTCTGTAGCCTCAATATCTTCCATGCTGATCAAAGGCAAATTAATGCCTGTTGGCAGAGTGGACACTGCAGAAGAATGGTTGGTTAGCTGAAGTAGCAGCTGCTTGATTACTGCCATCTCTCCTTTGAGGTGCTCCAGCGTCGCCACAATGTGTCGGTCTGCTGCTGTAAAACACACAGTTAGGCATATAGGCGTCAACTTTACTGCAGAGATATCAGAATGGTAACAGATTTACCATTATAAATACGTGAAGGTTATGGCAGTATGTCAGGTTTGAATAGGTGTATAACAAACTATATTTAGTTTTAACACATGCAGTTATTGTTCAGACACCAAGTTATTTTCTATTATACCATGGTCTGTCAAAGCCGTTGTAAAATACTCTAACCATTCCACTAAATGTCGCTGAAGAACTACATTGCTTGGCGGAAGAATGATTATTTGTTATCAATAACTTGCTGCATTTTTTGTTGCTGCGTGTTTATTTTATGAAACATTGCCAGGTATGTAGTAACCGTTTTATAAAAGCAATAAGCCCCGCAAGGCCGTGGTTGTTGATTCTAGAAGAGCTAAGGGGCGTTGTTAGGGCTGACGTGAAGTGAAGTGCCTAAAATCACTGTAAATTAATTAACCAGCTTACACACAGCTTACACAGCTTAGTAAAGGGTTCAGGGTTATAAAATCTTGGAAAACATAAAACCAACACCTACAAGAAGGAATAGAGATATGGTGTGGTGTATTGGTGGTGCAAAGGTGCTGTGCTGGTGGAGCTGGTGCAGCTGGTGGAGCTAGTGGAGCTGGTGGACTGGTTGGTGGACTAGGTGGACCGGTTGGTGGACTAGGTGGGAGTGGTTGGGAAATCTGTTCCCTTTTGGCTGGCTCATCCTCATCAGCAGAGTCCAGGTACCTCGTGTTGGGTCTGGTAGTGTGAGAAGAGTGTTATTTGTAAAGATTTGAAAGTTGATGTCTGTTCACGATTATTAAAGTGTAAAAATTAAAGTTACAAACTATTTAAGAGTTCAATTTCAGATTATGAGATTTTGGGGTTATTGATCATTTAATAATTGTATGACACTTTTGCGTGCCTTTCTGTTTTTAAAACACCATAATAGATGTTAATAGTAACAATAGTATCAATTTAAATAACAATATCCTTTACACTTTTTTATTTTATCCTTACACCATCTTGCGGATTGGGGTTATATTTCTTGTGGACTTAATTTAGGCAATATAGAGTATTGTGCAAAGTTTCATATCTCTAGCATTTACTATCACTCAAAATTGAGGTGATGGAAAAAAACAATAACTACTACTACTTCTAGTATTACCACTACTATTACTACTAAGAAGAAGAAGAAGAAGGAGAAGAAGAGTGGGGCCTAGACACTCACTGTCTCAGACAATGTGATCTCATGCTGTCTGAGTCTGAATGGAGAACAGCTTTCAGCCTTTTTTGCCTTTTGCCTGGCTTTATCATAGTCTGCTGTGGAAGAAGCAATGTGATATTTTACATTTATGTATCAAATAAAAGGTTAACTGGCCTCAGATAAGGCTGGATACTACTCAGGTAGAAGGATTGGTTTTAGGCTTTTTAGCATCATGGTTGAACATTTCTATTAGTTTACAATAAACCATATGTGTGATGCATTATACTAGAAGACTTTGAAAAGATGCACAGCAGCTGACAGAAAGAGGTCATATAACACAGAGAAATATTAGCTTTTTCTGGGTGAATAAATGTTAATGTGACTTATAAAGAGGGAAGTTAAAGGGCAACGAGAATGCTGAGCTTTCAAATTTTCATTAGTCATTAATAACACCATCAAGCACATCATGTTTAAGTAGGCTAGTTAGTTAAATGTAGGCCTAGTTTAAAAAACACGCTCACTATAGGGCAATTAACCTGATCAGCCACCCTCAGTAATCATTACAAACACACATAAACCATTAATCAAACCAATAACTAACAGCAGTCAATGTCAGACAATCTTATCAAACTTAAACAGTTACCTAGTGTTTCTGTAGTGGTGCCAAAACGTTAAAAATGTACATATTAGCAGCTTGAATTAAACTGAAGCTCCCTGCTCTCTCCGGGGAAAATATTACACCAAACTCCCTTTAAGAAATATGACATATTAACAATTCCTTACTGTCCGTGAAAACACATAACTCTAGGAACACAAGATAAAAGGCGTCATATGTAAACAGTCTTCTTGTCAATTAGGCATCAATATAATCCATAAAGATAAATTGTATTTCCGTAAAAAGTTTACATTTTGGATTTTGTTGTCTCAACTGGCTACCATCCTCCGTTGGTTGCTGCACTATTTTAGTGGGAGAATATGTAACATCAGATTTCTCACTGAAATAAGTGTTGGTTGGTGGATCAGATACACGCCGAATTAAACACCGACTCATAACACCGTTAATTCGCCGTATATCATGAATGTGTGACGGACGGTATTTGAGGAATTGTTTCAGCCGTTACTAGGGCTGCAACTAACGATTATTTTGATAATCGATTAGTCTGTCAATTATTTTTCGATTAATCGATTATTAGTTGATTAAAAAAAATAGATAGGCTATATGAATAAAAAATTTATTTTATTTTATTATTTATTTATAAATGAAACTTTGTAACTGTAACTTGTGTCTGGTATTTGTTGTTGTATTTATTTGTTTTATGTAGTACTGCTGGCTGTGGAACAAATTGCCCCCAGGGGATAATAAAGATAACTTGACCTTGAACTTGAACTTGATAAAACAGCTCGGACTGTGTTTTATGACCGCCTTACACCAAATGACCGAGATGAAGGGAGCGCGCCGCAACTCGAGCAAAACTCTCAGGATTTAATTCCGACATTGGAAATTTGTCTGCGACGGTGAAATTGCTTGAAAAGTTGTTTGGTGTAAGGTCAGCATAAGGGGATTTAACACCTTTTAAATATGCAAATTTTGTTAACTGGTCAGAAAGAGGGTGCCACAAACATTTTTCGAAGAAGAAAAAGAAGAAGAACCAAATGCCATGAGAGTGAATGGCAAGCAGGTAAACTTGTTTTCTCTCCTGTCCTAAAAGTCATGTACGGTCGCCAGCCATAACAGCAAATGAGATTGATTTTAGCCTGCAATTTCTCTATTCAGTGTGATTTGAGCGGTTTTGATAACTGATGCCCGTAATGTGTTTAGTCGGCTATGTTATCTGGTTGATGCATGTCTTTTTTTTTATACAGTCCCGCAATCAGGTGATTAAGCAGCCTATCAATGATCTCTCTAGCACATCAGTTCAGTTTTTCCCCCACTAGTAAATCCTCTTCCCAAACAAATAAAAAAAGGATCTCTGGCACTGTAATCAGTTTAGTTCAGTTTTTCCCCCACGAGTAAATCCTCTTCCCAAACAAATCAATAAAGGATCTCTTCAAAAAGAAAATTGAGCTGTTGGAGTTGGTGGTTAAACAGTTATTTAATTACTGTTGAATACTGGCGAGTGGCGAATAGCGTAAGGTTCATTACAATTGATTTTTTTCATGATATTATTATCATTTGTTATTTATTATATTATTTATTATTCAAATTTTAACTGAGGGTGCAACATATTAAAATGAGGGTGCAATGCATGCTTTTGCAGCCTCACAGAACCGGGACTGACTGCTGCTGGAGCAGACACTTATTGATAACACGCTGCTTAGTATTTTACAAATTAAGAGGGGTTTTTTTATGGTGAAGTGGGCGCTGATAAGCGAGAACTAAATGGGTTTTATTTCTATAAAAAAAGGAAAAAAAGAAGAAGAAAAAAGCCTGCGCTGATGACGCATTGCCACTTTAGATCTGTACCAGTCAGCAAGGTACAGTCAAAATCCATAGCGTACATAGGGCAAATTCATACCGGTGTACTTTCTATGTTTATACCATCCACCTAGATATGCAGGAAATTTGATTTAAATTACATTTTTGGTTTGCCATGCCAAGAATTCAACAACTTCACAGGACATCTAGGACAGAATTAGGTAGCCTATCTTGTGTCTATTTGGCCAACGTGCACATGCATCAAAACGAGAGAACAGTCAAGCAGAGTTTTTTTCATTGAGGGCACACTGCCGTCTGATCCAGCCTGACCAAAGTCGGTATAGTTGCCATGGACTTGTGTGTAAATGACAAAACGTAAGTTCTGCGTCATAAATATTTCATTTATTATGCATATACATTTTAGCTGTGCTAATTTGATGAAAATCGCCATTGTTATCCTCTGTAATATAATGTAATGTTGGCTAGCTCTCTATTTTTAGTTGCAGGTCATTTAAGTTTGTGCATTTATATGCCTTAAGTGCATGTTGTATTGTGCAAAGTTCGGTGTTTTTTGCTTGTTTGTTTTGTTTTGTTAAATCCCATGTCTATTTGTCTACATTTGACCCGTTCTATCCACTGATACAAGTTAATTAATATGGATGATAGTTTACCAATTAATCCACGTGCATATCCCTGGGAGACTTTACAGAAGGTACATCTTTTTGGCCACTAGATGGCGACTTAAGACATTAAACTGTGGGAGTCACACTTCCTTATGGGAATGAATGTTTCTTTATTTCTTGTGAGAAATTTGGAGTCAGTAGTGCACAGCTGTCAATGCCCATTATAGGAATAGCTATTATGTGATTGTAATTATCATTTGGTATAATATTTATGTTAATTTTACAAGCATTGTATATATGGACTATTTCTAAGTCTGTCATGGTCATCATTTAAATAACAGGTAAAACCTGCAACCAGCAGACCTAGGGAAGGAAAAGCCGCTAGTAACTTTTGACCCAGCAGTTCAAACCAAAAATGAAGACATACGTCACATGGGTAAGTAACATGAAGCCTGAGTGAAGCAATGAAAATATAAAGTTGAATTGCATTGTTACACATTAATTTTCTATTTAGTTTGCAAAGACAGTGATTTTGGATGTAAATTTGATTTATTTGCCTTTCACATTTTAGCCCTTGTCATGTTTGAGTTGTGATCCTACTTCTTGTAGTTAAATGTTATGCTTAACTATTACGGATGCAGGATTGATCAGCCCATGATCGAAATCTGACGATATTCACTCTAAATACAAGATTGTACAATTTTGACAGTCCTTTCTAAAGGTCAATAAGGAGTAAAAGTAACTGATGATGCCAAACCAACCAAAATAATAAAATGAAGTAATTTAGAATAGCCCTACTCTGGGAAAAATCGAAGACTGTCATAAAGGAACAATAAACATTTGGTCATCATCTACTCACCCTCATGTCACTGTTAACATGGTGAAGTTTGTATATCCACATAACAATCAGTGAGTTAGCTAACACAGCTCCATGATCAGAGAAATCTGGAATTGTCACCTAATTCACATAAAATACAATTGACAATATTTACCCACTGACTTACTTACTTACTTACTTGTTTTATATAGCGCACTTTATAAGTCACCCATTCAGGTCCTGGTTCCTCATGGTTGAGTTGGGCCCGGCTGATTCGTTTTTGAAAGGTATAAGGTGGCCATAAGCAGGTGTCCTCTCATCCACACACTGCTTATAACCTCAACTTCTCCTCATCCCAAAAAGTCCACCACATGGAAGTAAGGGGATTCCATCTTTTGTTTTAGGAAGGTAAAATACAGTTAATAAAACATATTAACTTTAAATTAAAAATGCTATTTGTAACATTTGCAATTCTATATTTTACACTGAATAGTAATAACATAATTATGTTATAGTCTCAAAAGAAAACAATAAAGAAAACAAAATAAAACAATTGATTAATACTAACTTATGTATCAGAGCAGCAAGTAGTATCCAGTCTGCAGTTGTCAGTTTAAGTCATTTCACACTACATCATCTCCATATGTCCACAATCTATGGGACAGGTGTCAGTCCAGACTAATGCACACAGCAAAGGCGGGGCAGTTTTATGTGTGCAACATTGGAATGGCTGCCCATCCAGACTCAAAAGGCAGTAAAACGTACTTCATTTCAATTTCTGATAGAGGGTAGAGTGTTGTCTCTGAGTCTAGCTCACGTGCAGTGTGGATACCAATTTCCTGAGAGTTCAGTGGTTCTGTGTAGAGTGGCGCCAGGTTTAAAAACTTGCGGAAAAGAACAAAAGTTTGTTTTGTTGCACTGTCAAATAAGATATTTTCAGTTAATCCGATTTGTCCATCAATCTTCACACAGTTGTCTCCAGTTTTGCATTTGATGCTGAAGTTATCAAGTATGGCCCTGTTGTACTGGATGCATGAATCCATTGTGGAAGTTGTTGGTCCTCTGCTGTGCATACCACCAAGTTTAGGTTTGTCCCTGTTGTATTTGGGCTCAGATGTTTTGAATTTGTGTTGCCTTTGTCTGGCATTTCCAATTTGTTTGAGTATATGTTGGGGTTTTCTGATCTGTCTTTTCAGGTGGGACATGAAGTTCTCAAATGGGAATGCAGACACTCGATCTAAAGGACCAAATCGTCTTACATCTTCTGCCAGATGGCACAGACAGTGGACGTTGTATACCAGCTCTTCAGCCCCGTACAAGGTTTTGAACTGGTCCACAAAGTACTTCATCAGATCATCTGCATAGTTGCAGTAGTGGGCACATAAGGTAGGACTCAGCATTATATATATGGCAACAGAAAGTGAGAGGAAGTTTGCATATAATGCTGGGGGAATAACTCCTTTTAATGCAACAGGACAAGTATACAAAAGAAATTGTCGGAATTCGGTGACCTTCCATCGGTTCAACTCAGAGAGTGCTCTTGGCTTTCGGGCAAATTGCATGGTATGTATCTAGACATTCCAAGCAGTTTTTCGGAGATGGCTCTGACACTTCGACACCCAATCCTGTACTTGAGGTCCCCTTTCACCCAGAAATTGAGCATCTTCCTCATGACACCAAGGCAAACTCAGTGCATATAGTCGAGAATAAATTGTGTCACCATTCCCAAGGTCAATGTGCTCAATTGAGAGTGGCCTTTATGATGATCCTCATCAAGCTGTTCTGCAAAGGACTCATCTGTTAGATGCCTACAGCATGTCTCGGGGAATGTCATTTTATGTTTTAGGTAAGAGCCCTCCTGAACGCAGCGATCACAACCATTATACCCTCCATGCCCTTTAGTTTGTTTGATGAAGGATCTTGCTGGTGCATCACAGATGAAGCATTCTACGAACAGGTGGAACAACCTCCCACCAACAGTGAACCCTTGCTCCAGCTGGGCAACCTCTTCCACAAAATCTTGAAGGTATTGATTGGCATCATGTGGCTTGCTGTCTCCACAAAAAAACCCAATTATAAAAGGCTCCTTTTCAAAGGGGAATGAATGCAGAATGTGATATTTTCAGCAAGGTTCGTGCACATTTCGGAAGGGTGGGGATTTTGTGGTGCATTTTGTGTCACTCCACATTGCACTGCCCATTGAGCCAGTTCTTCTGGCAGATCACTGAAGTTGTCTGTTTGGCCGTCTGTGTCAGTCACTGAATATGTTGTCATTGTCGTTATCATTGCCATCGCCATTGCCTTTGTCATTGCCATCATCATTGTCATCGTCCTTCAGAGGAGCTGAGAGACCAGAAACTGTCTGGACATCGTTGGTCCAAGGAATCTCAGTGGGAGTGTCCATGTTATTGGGGTCACTATCAATTTCCATGTTGATTTGACTTTGAGTTTCTGGAGTTTGTAGCTCATTTAAAACTTTTTGGACCCTTCTCCATTTTGTCACAGAACTGACAATGGCAAAATTGGCCATGTTTTTAAGTGTTCTGTTAAAAAAAAAAAAAAAAAAAAAAAAA
>JBBPCS010003207.1:0-12565 GCA_037974645.1 Hollardia meadi
TCTGTTTTCTGTTAACTTTAAAACACTGCACCACTATGGGGGAGATAATCCTGTGCCAGGCACGAGAGGCCTCACATGTGAAGATTCCATGTTTCAGGATTTAGAGTCTCTTTGCAGAAACATCCATATTTGAAGCATTGTACTCCACCACAAGATCTTTGATCCTGTCGATATTGAGCAATCGGTCAAGGCAGAAGGCCGAGCTGGGGTCTGCCCCGAGGTTTCTGCCTTCTAAAAGGCAGGTTTTCCTCACCACCGTCGAGTGTCAGTGCTTGCTCATCTGGGAATGTTGAATGTTGTAATTTAATAATAATTAATAATCAAATTAATTAATAATAAAGAGCGTGGTCTGGACCTACTCTACGTGTAAAGTGTCATGAGATAACTTTTGTTGCGAGTGTCGTTGCACCATGTGACTCTCTATCAGTCACTACATACTGTGTATTATGTGAGTCTGGACAGACGTGGATGGAAACTGAAACCTGACAGATGCGCGGAGGCGTACGACCGTGAGGCGGTAATTCTAGTTTACAGGAGAATCTCCTGCAAAATATTTTGATCACTAATCCAATAGTTGGCTTTGACCTCGTCTGCACTTTAGATGTCCAAAAAAAGTGAAAGCATCATGGTGTTACTGACAGAGAAAAAACATTTTCCAATTACAGTACACAGTCCCCTACCTCCCTTAATCTGTCTGACCGGTGACTCCACGGATTTTTTTTTTACCCCTTTAAATGGGTTTGTGTGTTGTCAGCCATTCCAGCCTGGCCTCCTGCACCTTCCCCACAACCCTCTGGCTTTTCAAAAAAAAAAAACATCTACAGTGGAATCATGATATGCACCTCAAAATCACTTTCTGCTCCCCACATCTGCACCCTGGTAGCAGCATGCTGACAGCTGGCATCACAATTCATTATGTCTCTGCTGGAAAAGGCTGCAGAGGGCCAGGGAGAAGCTCACACCATATTTCACTATCAGGACCTGTCGGTGAAATAATCACCTGCACTGACAAGTTGCCAAGGAGTTATTTTTATATATTTTTTTTTTATTGCACTTTCTTCTATAAAACAGGCAGATGTTTGGAAACCACTAATCCTGGTTTCAGGACACATGTATTGTTCCTTGTCACTTACCTGAAGTCACGGTCCTGCTCTCTGTCAACGTTTGGTGGGTTTTTCCAAGGCCCCTCTTTATATTCTCTCATTCATCACTGTCACCAGCTTCAAGGTAAAAAAAGCTGCTCGTGGAGGATGGAAGATAGAGAGGCGATCTCCCACCCCTTCCGGTATCCCCCTTGGTACCTTATTTCATCATGAATGGTAGTTAATGGCGAGAGGCCATTTTTGGTGACATGACGTTTGTATGATGTTTTGCAACTCGAGAGTCGCAGCTTGTCAAAAATATCCCGAAGTACTAATTTGTTATGTGGGAAACGGCTCAGTGAACTAAATCTCTTGTGTCACACCATGTTAGGTTGAGGTACAAATCACCACAAGTCTGACTGTGTTTCCTAACTATGAAACTACGCAACTAACTCTAACTGTGAAAGAAGAGTTAGTTGTTAGCTAGCTAGCTAGCTAGCTTGCAGACCGGCTCTACAGGATTTTGTTTGCAGGCTACTGGACATCCCCATGGCGATCACGTGAACTGGTTTTATAAACTATATTTTCACTGGTTATTACCATCTTATTCTATTTATTGAACTTTTTAGCTACTAAATATTTACAACAACTGCTGTGGCTTCATAGACGCACAGTACGAACGATCGCCAGACCAGAAATTAACCAGCAAGGGACGTACAATGGCCACAAGAGATTGCATAGCTTGAGCTTCCAGGCAGCTGCCATCCCAAATGGCTTAGTATTGCCCATCTATATGGACCAATAGGTAAGTTATACATAATCGATCAAGGCAGATGGCCGTCCACCATAGAGCCGGGTCTGCTCCGAGGTTCCTGCCTTCTAAAAGGCAGTTATTTCTCGCCACTGTCGCCAAGTGTTTGCTCATGGGGGAAATGTTGGGTCTCTGTAATTTAATAATAATTAATAATTAAATCAATTAATAAGAAGAGTGTGGTCTAGACCTGGTCTACATGTAAAGTGTCACAAGGTAGCTTTTGTTGTGAATTGGCGCTATATAAATAAAATTTGACTTGACATAATCAGCATGGTAACATAATGTTACATAAATATTAAATGCAAATTCATGCCTACTCTTAATACTGAGTTTCATGTAATAAATAATGCATGTTTAATATTGCAGAGGGAAGGAAACATGACTGTGGGCTGCTAGCAGGTTCTGGCTCCCTGCCTTGTGTTCCCTGCTGGCCGCTCAGTGTGGAGATCCACTGCGTGTCCACCACCAGGCCCCATTCACAAAGGATTCTTTGGAGACAATGAAAATTACTTCGTTCATGGACTTGGTAAACTATTTTCAGGAGCTATTCACTCTCTATAGTGCATAGGTTAAACTTAATCCACAAATACAATAATACACTTAAAGTACTAATTTCTATACATATTTAAAAATGTTATGGTATTACTGTCGATGTATACAGTGTAATGGCAAAATAGTAGATTCTTGTATGTATTAGACTTAATGCAGAAATGTCATAGCAGTAAGATGATCTCATCTTAATGAAAAGACACAGTGTCCATATATGTATGTTTTTTAATTTGTTTTATTAAATATTGGACATACAACATTGAACATTCCCTCAATGTCTTATGTGTTAACATTTAGCATGTTAATACTAACATTAGCACAGTTACATGCTAGCGTGCTGTTGGGTTGTTTAAGTAATAGAATATTTTATTCTATTAAATAGTTTATTGCTAACCTAATAATAATAGAATATGCTTTGTTAGTTGTTAGCACCTGTAACTGACGGGAATTCACTCAATTTTATCCTTTCATGAGTGGAAAATTTGACCTGTAACACGAACCTTTGTACAAAGTTTCAGGGCAAACTAACCAATAGTTGTTGAGATGATTAACCGTGGACCAATCCAAGTGTGTGTGTTTTCAATTTCATCCTTCAACTAAGGGACTGAAGTTCGCCTCAGTGCTGTCCGCTTTCTTAGGATCAAATCCAAAGGCAGCATTTCTGCTCAGCCCCGACACTCCAGTGAAAGGATCTGAGAGAGTGGCTTGTTAAAGCGGGCATTAATTTGAGTTTGTTAAACACCCCGACACGACTTTCATCTCATTTTGTGGCAGTTCATCTTGCTGAAGTTGACAGTAAAGGAGGTTTTCAGTTAAAAGTCGGCAGCCGGACTTTTTCCGTGCCAGGATGGATTGTTAAAGCAGGACGAAGGAGCCGGGCAGAACTTTTCCGAAGTCCCTTTTCTAATTAACTTTTTGAGGCTTTGAAGCATCGTGTGTGTGAAGTGTGTGTCCACATCTGAGAGGAGACGGGGTGTTAAAATGTATTCAGTTGCCCTGTAAGGATGTCATCATAGTGCGTTTCTTTAAGGTCCTGCTGTCGTTATGGTTATTATTATGTCACTAAGTACATTTCACTCTCACTGTACTTCTGAGGTACTTTACTTTCATACCATTCTATATGTCAACTCATAATTCAGAGGGAAATATTTTTCTGACTAGTTCCTTTACAAAATGAGATTTTCCATATTAAAACATGAGCATTAAAATATTACGCATTTTAAGAAATTAAACCACCAAATAAAAATAAAAAACAACTAAAGTTTGCAGGCTTCACAAGTCAATCAATACACATTTGGCTGAAATCTCATATAAGCAGATGAGATAGCAGCAGAAGATGTAGAGGTGAGCAGTACACGCACTACACAGTATGAACTGTATCTGAAAATTCTGTGAGTGTGTGTTGTTTTGTTTACTTCTAACCCACCTCATGCTGTGATTGGCCAGCTGTGCAAAGATCAGACAATAAAGAAGATGGGACCTTCTGTCTCTTGCTCTTTTTTCCCCCCTTTGTTACACACAAATGCAACGCTATGAAAGCCTTCCAGTAAACTGAGAGCGTGCACCTTCGTCTCCATATTCATCAATTATCGAGTCTTCTCCCTCTCGATGATCGTTGGCTCTTCACTCCGCCTCCATCGTGTCTGTTCCAAACAGCTAAAGACAAATTTGTTTGTCAGATGTTCCTTTCTGGCAGCCACTTGGCATTGCAAGAAGACCTCCAGCTATATTGTTTTGTCTTTTAATTTCCTTTCTGCAGTGCAAGTATATGCCACATTTGGAGACACAGTGCATGTGAGTATGAGACATTCACTGTTGTTTTTTAATAGATAAAAAACGAATAAACTCTGCAGAACAGTTTTCCTCTAAAATGTTCATGTTTAATATTCACTTCCTGCCCTAAACGAACTCTCTTACTGCAATACTTTCCAGCATTTGCATCATAACTTGGTTCTGTCATGATGCTGAAATCTATCTGTTCAGTTTCCAGTGTTTGAACTGAAAAGCGTCCATTCAGCAGGATTACTTCTTTCAATTAGAGAAGCTGCGGCTGTCGGAACGTCAGGGTTGAGCGGTGTGAGGGCTTTGCCTTCAAATTCACCCAGAAAATACCCTGAGGCCATAATTATATGAAATTTTCTTGCAAACATCATGACCAATTTTTTTTTCCTACTGAGCCAAGTTGAAAACAAACAATTTGAACTACCTAAACAAAGACAGTTTGAAGGGTCTGTCATCAAATCAAACTGGTCAAACCACACAGAACTTCAGGCCGAGAGATCCGAGGTTTGCAAAAATATCTCCACACAGGTCGAGCTGAATTTCAGGGTAATATAAAATGATGCAGAAGACACATACAGTACGTTGTGCCATTTTATGTAAGAGAGACGCCATAAAAATATGAAAAACCATCAGATCAGCTTACATCTATACTACTCAAACTCAAGATGAGGAACGTTTGGGTTCAGGCTGTAAAATCATAATCTGATCTACATCAAAATGTGAAATCTACACACTGCTGCTGGGATCAGATTAATAACATTTATATTTTTAAAGATGGTCACTCTCAGGTTATGTGATAGACTTCATGTAAAGATGGTTTGCATTGGAGCCAGTATGACGCCCAGAGTTATGGCTTACAGACCTCGCCATGTTTTCTGTTTGGTGACAGCAGGTGCTTCTCAAAGTCAAGGAAGGATCCTCAAACAGCTGAATTTGAAGGATTCTACATCATCGAATGCCGCCGAAGGACCGCTCCAATGTCCAGGATCATCCGAATTCTACAAAGGGCCGAGTCCTTCACACAGAGAATTTGTTTAAAGGATGCCCGTATGTATCCTTGCCGTTCCTGAAGTACCCACAACCATATGCACACGATGCTTAGTGGGTCTTTTAAAAGTCTTGCCTAGCCTCTGTCGGACCTGACTTCCAGTGACCTGTTCTACCAAGGAAGTATTCTTGATTTTGAGAAGCACCAGGGACCTTCCAAATAATGACACTAGGGTGTTGCCTTTCAAGCTCTGGAGGTACTTCCACTGCCTCAGACCAAATGCTAGCTTACTGAAAACCATGACAGAGCAGGCCCTTCGACCATTTGTTCGGCAAAGAACAGGCCTTGGTTCAGATTGACTCCTCAGAAATACACGTGTTCAAAGATATACTCACATTAAATAAAGAAACACTGTCATTACTATTTTTGCCCCTGGTTAAATCCAATACGACCTGACTTAACCAGCGTTTGTCGGGTGTAGGTGGAGAGAGCTAGCAGCATGCGGCTACTTATCAGGAGCCCTGGGATAGCCTATTAGCTCAATGCTACATGGTGTTGTTTCCCTGTAGTGTTGTAGTGTTACTTGAGTTGAGAGTTGTGCACACAGTGCTGTTATACTACTCTGACCAGCGTCCACAAGAGGGAGTTCTCATCAGTAACAAGGTGGTGCAGGTTATGCTGTCTAACATTATGTTATACACTCATACTTCAGTACGAAGCCCCACTTTGATCTGCTCCATTTGCCCCGTTAAAGTTACCGCATTACGCTGTAAATAAAAATAAACACTTCCTGTATCTGTTTCAAATTAAAAGCTGTTTCAATGGACAGAAACCCTTCATTTTGTAACAAGGCTTTTACTGTGAAACATGTGATTTGCAAGGTTCCAATGTGCATTTGAAATGTAGCGACTGCCATCTTTTCTCAAGCTGCACTCGGCTGAAGTGTTATTTTATTTATATTTTGATGTTAAACTGTAGAAGAAGAAAAGTTAAGTTGAATGGTTTGTGTGAGAAATTAAAATACGATGTGTAACAGTTGTTCTGCTGGGTCATTCTAGGGTTCCATTCGGAGTACCTAGCGACACCTGGTGGTTAAAGTCTGTATACTGGTCCGGTCTGTGGCTCAATATCAAACCGGTTTGAACATTTTTACACCAGCCCAACACTACGTCCCACACGTAGTCAGACGGCAAGACTCCGTGATCAGACTACACGTTAGTCTTTCACGACCTGCATGATGTGCAAAGGTGATCGGGCAGGAGGGAGCAGAGCATGTTGTAAATGTTGTCAAATCAGATGAGAGACGGAGGGAAAAAGTATGACACACCATACAGAAATGTATTTTATATATGGCCATTTTTAGACTTGCATCTGATCCCAGCATTAGTCTGACATCTATAACATTCTTATATACCAACTGTATAGAGTAGAGTAATGATAGAATTACAAAGTGGGATTTGAGCGATTGAAACAACATGTGAGCAACACAAATTGCTCTCTGCCAATTTCAAAGTGCTCATTAAAGCCTGCACAAATGCACAGAGAGTAAACTGAAGGACCACAGTTTTATCCGCTTTAATTTTGCTCATTCAGTAAGTGGAGGCTAAGTAAGGATTTGCAAGCCTTGAAACACATATAGGAGGTGATCCTAATATTTACATGGAAATACAACCAAAGAAAACGTTTTGGATTGCCCACACACTCTTTATCAGTCGGATGAAATAGTAAGAAGTAGAGTTATTTTACAAGCCAAGAATAGAGTCAGCGACTCACTCTCTCCTGTAAAAACCTCCATAACTCTGGCTTCACTGTGTCTGTGCTGTTTGTTTTAACTGTAAGCCCACGCTGGCAGCTCGCCCACAGGGTTTGGGGAGGACTTGTAGGCCGCAAACCGCAGCACATTTGGAGGCTTTTAAATGCCCCATAAACACTGGTGGGGAAACACACGGAGCTGCAGCACACACACACACACACACACACACACACACTGACAAGACGTCCATCCGTCCGCTGCCTCCCCTCACCCCATTCCCCCCTACTGAGCCAAATACAGACTCCTTTTTCCCGAAAATGGTTTCAGTGAACTATTACATTTCTCAATCTGATACAGTCTTTGCTGCCTTTTCATGAGCATTTCCATGAAAGAGCCTTTTATGCTGAGGCGAGTGAGAAATTACAGTTGTTATATGATGTCTGGGCTGCCAGGAACATCACAGGGGCTCAGTCCTTCTTATGAAATCCTTCCTAACTGATCGAATGGAGCAGACCCAGCCGGAGCAGATAAACCATTAAAAAAAAAAAAAGAAACCTTCTGGCTACCGTGGAGCAGAAAGAACTTATCAAACCTCGGCGCTTCTTAGAGCACGCAATGTCATTTTATTGATTCATACAGCTCAGCATCGATTCTCAGCTTACCTAAAACTCAGTCCAGCAGATTCTGCCCTCTACCTTACCTCTGTCCAGCAGTCATCAACAACCGTTTCACCAACATTTGGTCTACCGCCTCGTTTTCAGCACATTTTACAGAGCATGTTGCGGCTGGCTCAAGAAGGAGCCATCTTTGCTGTGTTTGGCTCGGCAGGGTTGGAACTTGATCCTCTTTGTCTGCTTTAGGATTTTTATCTGCTTCCCCCCCTCACGATTGTGTTTTTGTCTTCTCTGTAGGTATCTTTTGTGGGTGGCCAATGGTTTTTTTCTAAGGCCAGGTCTCGCTGTAAAGTCACAGTGAAATGGCGGTTAGAGCCCCTTTATCGTCTGCGATGTTAGGTGAAGCAGAACGGCAGGGTAAAGTTATGATAGGGATTTTATTTGAATCCTTTAGATTTGATGGATGTGGCTTTTTAAATATGGAGCTGTAGAGGACTGTTGTTATTGGTCTCCATCCACCCCTCCATCACCAGATTTGGTACATCAGGTTACAGAGGATGAGGGAGAAATTTCTGGTGACCAAACACAACCCATTAAAAACTGCTAGCTACTATGACCCACAGACTAACTGTCAAATGAGATTACTGCAGGTTATATAGGCAGGGTTAGCTTGTTGTCACACATAACATTTGACTGGATAAATTTATGTACGTGCCCTCGAGTGCAGAATAAGGCATCAAAAATATTTTCTTTTAATTTGGCCAAATGACCAAAGTCGCAGGCTATCACTGTAGATTGTTCAGATAATTTTATGAATGGTCCTTGTTATGCTAAATTCCTGTCAGAACGTTAGCTAGCTAGCATACATTCCTCGCAGACCCCGCAGCAGATTTGCTCCCTACAAATGTTGGCTAAACGTGGCTAGCCTTGCTGTCGGCTCTCATTCAGCAGCAGGTTTGGTTTCATGTGTAACACACAGGAGAACAAACCAGAAACCATCTGTTCATCTTTTCTTGTTTTCACTCGTCTGCCTGCTGTCCTCCCTCCATCTGCTTTGTTTGACCAGTATTGTTCCTACTCTACACGTTAGCTAGCATGAGACGTTAGCCAACGTAACGCTGCGTCATGAGCGAGCAGTTGAAAGGTACCTTGCCTTTAGTGCTAATTAGCAAATGTTAGCATGATAATTTTACACAGTACAGTACAGCCTCACAATACTGCTAGCATGGCTGTTGACAAATATTTTGTATATACCAAGAGAACGTAAAGATAGATGGTGCTTTCATTTAACAATAAATACAGGGATACATTAAAGTAAAACAGTCTGGAAAAATATGTCTCGCTAAAGGCCCTGAAAAGCGCGATCAGCTTCTTCTTATGAGCAATGGGGTCAGCCGAAGTTTGAACAGTATTTGTTGTATCACGTGAAAATACATTTCTATTATTTGTGTTTGTCCCTGAGCTCTTCTCACGAGTCAGGAACCAATCAGGAAATGAGCAACAATGCCGAAGGATGTTTTGTTTGTGCTTCCTGAACTTTAAATTGTACATTTAGTGATGATTGTTATGATGTTTGACTGAAATCATGTTTTCAGGGACTCTGAAGGAAAACAAATTAATAAGCGGCACAGTGTTTCATAACTCCACAATGACATTTCATTTTCACAAATTGGTCTTTTCTCTTCAATCTCTTCAAATCTGTTCCAAGTGTCATTTCATTTCACAGGTAATAAGAAGAGGAGAGGTCGGCAGAAGAGCCTGCCGACACTTCAATATTACATTCAATATTACATTCATGGTGACATACCTGGCTTTACATTGACATCATTCAACAAATCTTAATCTATAAAAGGCACAGACCACCCAACCTGTGGTTCTGAAGCTCATATCCACCTCTTATTTCTTCTAGTTTTCTTTCTTTTGGACCCCGGAAATGTTGCCATCAGGCGAATAAAGAAGTAACAACCCCTGGTATGATACACGTTATTCACATAAGCAAATGCCTAAGTCTTTGTCTTCCTTTAAACAAGTGTAAAAACAATGAAACAAGCAAGCGGGACAAGATTATTATTCATTTTTCCAGCTTCCACTTCAATTGTGGGTTTGAAAATTTCATAAATTTTCTCAAGTCGAATGACATTGTCTTGTGAACCTTTGTGTGACAAGTGGAATTATCTCACTCTGTTCGTCACTTGTTTATATATGAATAAAGCGGTCTTATCAGCTTACAACAGAAGCTACAATAGAGAAGAATGTGACATGTTTAAAGACGCGGGTGTATCTCAAAACCTCAGCGCGTATTCCCACAACCGCTGTATCAGCATGTCTGGACAACACAAAGTGTGCGCCTTGAAAAAAAAACAACAACACTTTTGTTTATTTATGGATAGGTGGTATTGCATCCTACATATGTAAAGAATTTAAAAAATCAGATTGCAGCACATGCACACAAACCAGAACATCTGTTCCAATTCATACCAACCCCTGATCCCTGATCTGATCCCCCACCCTTCATGAAGAATGTTTTGGTTTTTTTCAAATAGAAAAATAATAGAAATAAAAATAACAATAACATGATAAAATACCTGCCAGCATTAGGCTGAGGTATCAACAAAAAGCCTACTCTCCTACCGCCTTATAACCCTACAGATTAATAGAATAAATACAAGGAAATGGAAGTAAAATTATCTTTTAATAGCTCACAGTAAAATAAATACAAACATATAAAATGTACAAATAACTGATCAAAAGACAATATCTAAAATTTACATCACAAAACTAGAATTACCACCATGTGGTTGTTTGCCTCCGCGCACCAGTCAAGTTGCAGTTTCCATCCCTGTCTGTCCGGACTCATATAATATATGTAGTGACTGATAGAAAGCTTGGTCACATGGTGCAACAACAATCACCTGAAGATCAATATCAACAAAATCAAAAAGCTCTAAATTCTAAAACATGGATTCTTCACACACATGTTCAACCCGGCAGCAACAGAAGATCTAAACAATCAGCACAGTTTGTGTCAGATTTTGTCATAATTAGCGCATGAATTCTTGAGTTAGAACTAAAAATAATTTTAATAGGTCACAGTGACCTTGACCTTTGACCTTTGACCACCAAAATCTAATCAGTTCATCCTCGACTCCAAGTGAATGCTTCCGGTCACGGCTATCACCAGCACGGAGGCATAAAAATCCTTAATTTTTAAGATTAAAAATAGGTCCGTCCTTTGCAAGCGTTAAAAAGTACATAAAGAAAGAAATATAGTGGCAACAATGAAGGACATAGAATTAAACATTATTAAAATATTAATAAATATATTTTCAAATATTAAAGACCAGTAAAAACTACAAAAAACTATAAGACACAATCTGACAATTAAGCATTATTTTTTTAAAATCTCTCTTTTTTGTGTGTGTGGTTTGGGTGAACTGACCCTTTCTACTCATATAAACTTAAAATCAGACTGATGTCCGTCGCTGAGGAGCCTTGTCACCAACAGAAAACTGAACAGTGAAGATGTTTTCTGTCTGCTGCCTTTATTTTGTGACTCTCTGCCTTTCGCCACAATTAAAGAGCTGAGGTCAGTAGGCAGCTATGCGGTATGGGTGGCGTGCCTGGAACGCCTGGCCCTGGGTGGCCTGATGTCTGACCCACGCCCCCAGTGCTACAGTAGCGTGTCTACGAGTGCGTGTTACTGGATGAATCCAGAGCGGTCAGGCGGAGCAGAGGTCTCGACTCAGCGCTTCAGACACCCGGAGACGAGGACCCACCTGTGCCTGTCCGTTCCACGAGGACTCAGGTTTCACACGCAGACTCGTCTGTGCTCACACTCTCTCATCCTGCCGTAATGTGTCCGCCCTGCACCTGTCCTCACCAGGACATCTCGCCCCAGTTCCCCCTCCCCCGCCTCCCCTCTGCAGGCCTCGAGTCCCATCACTGTCCTGTACTAGCCAGCTGGAAATCCCCCTGTACAACCGGTTCTGTGCGCTTCCTCCCAGTCCACAGGGATAACTATCATCCAGCAGCTCGAGCAACTGTGTCCATATTAAAACATAAAAACAGGACTATAAGCATTCTAGCTATCTAAGCATCTAAGCTAAAGTACTGCTGGTACAGAAGTGAGAAATATAATTGTAGCATTTCTGAAATCTAAACCTTTCTTCTGATGTTTGACCTTTTGAAAAACACAAATCCAGCTGCTGTTTGCCATCATTGTACAATTGATTGTACCCTTCATATGTTTTTAGATTTCCTCCTCAGAAAAACGGACAGATCCCCTTGTTTATTTATTGATGAGCAGACACTGGTGCTGCTGGATCAATTTTCCACAAGAGGAAAGCTCTGGGTGTTTCTTCGTCTTTTAAACACCTTTAATTTGTGTGAGCTGACAGTGTGATGGTGGTTGGGAGTGACTCCCTGGGGTCGGCTGTCAGGGTGTGCGTGTTCAACTGCTAACTGAGTTAGCACACCTAATTCCATTACAAATATTTGTCATTTATTTCTCAAAGTCAACATGAAACACCAGCCACATCAGCATAAATTAAATCCATCACCCAGCACTTATTTAAAGAGACAATATGTCACTGCAGCCACCAGGGGGCGACTGAGATGTTTTGGCCTCACTTTTGGGGGAGCTCTCATGTCGTCCATTTTAACACACATACACATACTCTGCTCGGCTGTGTGCATGTGTGTGGTGCCTGTATAAAAGAAGTGGACGTAGCATCCGTGACATCACCCATTGGTTTATGGGCTGTCGTTTTGAAGCCTCGAGTTTGGCAATTTGGCCAGCGCCATCTTGATTTTTGACCATATTTGGACGAGAGGGCGGAGCTGAGGAGGAGCGAGGGGTGGATCTGACTGAGAACCTGAGGACACTATACATGCCCATCTATACCAGCTGTTACTGTCCAGTAATCATAATATTTGGGTCAATTAAAAAGGACACATCCAAAAAAAACTAACGTTAGCTATAAC
>JBBPCS010003208.1:0-12565 GCA_037974645.1 Hollardia meadi
TATTATAATTGAGCCAGATCGGTCAAAAAACATGGCCGCCATCAACCTAAAAACTTCGCAAGGGGCGGAGCTCAGCAGGAAAATGGCCATAACTCATTAACCATTTGTACAATCATCATAAATCTGGGTACATATGTTCAGGCTGTGATTGGGAATAGCCCTATAAAAAAAAATTGAGCTCAGCCCAAGGGCGCGCCAAAAATTCCAAAAACGCATACCTCAAAACCCAATGGACAAAATTTCACCAATTTTGGTGGACATGCTCTGGGGGCAAGTATTAACCAAGATCTGAAGTGCCACATTGATTGATGAATGTTGGCATGGCCTGTTCATCAATATCTGCCATCTTATGCTGTCGCTCCATTTATTCCCAGCTGGAACAAGCTAGAGACATGAAACTTGGTACCATAACTAGAAATGATGTGCAAATGCTTCACAAGAAATATGATCCCAGCCTGATGGTGGCGCTATAATAAACAATCAAAAAAAGTGAAAATTTTGAAAGGCCGGACCCCCCACCCCGTGAGTCCGATTGACTTAAAATTCGGCACACCTTTACATCTCAATGTCTTCTACAAAAAAGCCTCCTGGACAATAGAGGCCGCCATGATAGATTATTTGCTAATTTGCATAAAATGAAAAACAGTAATATGAATAAAACTTTTTGAATTTTGACTCTATCAACACCAATTTTTTTATACAGCATTACATGATAGAGATACACATTTCTATTTTAAATGAGCCAGATTGGTCAAAAAACATGGCCGCTATCAATCGAAAAACTTTGCAGTGGGCGTGGCTTATGAGGAAATTGGAGATAACTCAAGCGTCCTTAGGTGAATCCTGATTAAACTCAATGGAGACTTCCTGCACGATGTCTTGAATGTACACACCAAATTTCGTTCAAATCTGATAAAGGGGGGGGCGAATGGTGGAACTTTGAGTGCGAAATTATTGAAATACTGCAGGCTTTGTGCACAGCAAATGCCAAAGTGTTAAAATCCCAGAATACTGATGACCAGAGTAGAATGTTCTACACTTTGGAGTAGAATGGGCACAAAGTACACTTCTCAGCTTTCACCAAATACTCTCTTTGGTGTTGTTTCTTTTAAAAGTGTTGGTGTTGAGTTGTTTAGTGTTCATTTCAGCATGATGGACTTTGAGAGTCTATCTGTTGATTGATTCAACTCGGTTCTCATCTGAACTTAAGTTTCGATTTCCTCATCACCAGCTGTGCCTTGTCATTGGTTGACTGCAGTCTCATGATCTTCAAAGTCTCTGCCGCTTCCTTCTGTTGAACGCGAAAGGCTTGAACCCGCCGATTGCTGCCTGCGGCTATATTTAACATCTACTCTTATTAAGCTGAGTACATTAAATAGAAAATTTTATAATTTTAGCAGACAGCACAAGTCTTTAAACCATGTTTAAATGATACATACTGTTGTGTTTTGTTGTTGTTGTTGTTTTGTGTTTTTCGGGGAGGGGGGGGGGGGGTTAAAAAAGAAATGCGTTTGCATCCCTGTCAGTACAGGTCTGATGTCACAGTGAATGCATATGAACAGTAACCCTTGTTGAGCAAGAAGTGCTCTGGAAGATAATCAAGGATTATTTGCCGGCTGACTGTGAGGTGTTACTATTGCTCGCTTTGTAAATGGGTTGGATAAAAGATGTAACTGCACTTTGCTCAACTTTCCATCACCACTAAGCACTGGGATGTTTATTTCTCACTTTCACATGAATTTTATTGCATTTTGTTTGTTGCAGCAGAGGCAACATATTATCAATTTGTCAGCGTACGAGCACTCTAGGAACTTTTTTTTTCTCCGGGAGAGGAGCCATCATCTTACCGCAGGCGAATCGTGTAAAGCTGATACTAACTCAAGTGTTAGTCTCCCTACAAGCTCTGACAAGTTCATTTGGGTATAATTACTTGCCCCGCTCAGGTATTCTGTCGACATTTGTCACCGAGACACCCACATTACCCGATGAGATTAATTTGTCATATTTCTTGCCTTGAATATTTTTCCTCCCTGTAGCTGATATAATCCTCAAAGCTCAGCAGAGTATTGCAGCACAGGGCCTTCCTTTTACCTGCAGGCCTGGAGTGCTTTTTTTCAGAGTGGCCCACCTCTAGGCTTATTTATGTGAGTGGTCCCTGCACTCGTAGATAACGTCATTTAGCAGGACCCAAGAGAACGACCCCTCCACTCCTGTTCAGACCTGACACCGGGCAGACGGATTTAGCTCCTCTGCCCTGACTCTGCACCGCTTAAACTACGGGCCATTCGGGTATCCATTAAGAGAATCGCTTCCTAATGAACCCTCTTCCTCGGGAGGAAGTGATTAATAGGAGTGGTCATCCAGGATTGCATTACCCAGCAACACTCCTCTCTGCGAAATGGGGCGCGCACAGGAATACAAAGAGAGCAGAGCAGTAGCATACTAACAATCATCCTAATGTTGTCAGGAAAGCAGAGGCAGTTTTAGCTGAAACAAGTGTTTGTCTGTACACTCTATCACAGCTTTGGATGTCCTATTTCTGCGTAACACAAAATGGCGAGTTATCTGGCAGTACTTATTTACTAATCCTTTGATTCATAGTGTCTGTTTGAAGTCTAAAACCACACACATCTCAATAACGATCACATGAGATTTACTTCAAGCACACTGGAGATGAAGGGATTACGATGGAAAGGATCATTAGGTCTTTTTAATCAGTTTCACTCTCGCAAAAAAAGCTGCTGGGCCTCCAAACAAACCAAAGCTGCACCCTTTGGAGTCTTCTGATGTACAGTGAAACTCCACAACAATGGAAACCATCACACAAAGCCACCGGAGCCATATGTGTGTGACAACAGGATGCCATCTCCACTGCCTCCCGTTCCCTAGGGCTCAAATCATGCCAAACTCAGCAGTGTGTTGCCTCCATTTTGCTTTAACATATGGCAGAGCAACTACTGTAGAGGATCATGTCTTGCACAGGGTGTTTTGACAGTCGCACAGCTCTATTGGCTCTGTGGGGCTTTCATTTGCTGGCAATGATACAGATGAGAATCAGGCAAGGTCTCCCTGGGGATCAACTCCATGCTGTTGAGAAAAGCTGTTTTCTACAGTATTAATCTACTGATCTATGACTAGGACTTGAACAAAAGCCCCATACACTCTGTAAGGCCAAAAGGCTGTGGGGAAAAACATTTAACAGACTTAACAATGTGATTTGCTGGTAAAATTTGGTGATCCTTGATGTCGTGACCTCCCCGAGTCATGCAGGAAATGAGTGACAACCTTTGCCCTGGTGAAGTACAAGGCTCTGCCATCTGTACACCTCCATGGACAATTTCATCAAAACAAAGGAGGATATGGACAGCCTGGACCCTTGACACATTTGATGAGGTGGTGAGAAAAGCAGTAAAGAGTACTCAAAAAGTGAAGAGGCTCCAGAGGACAGCTGAGACTGATTATGACGACCGCCGGGAGCCTTTCAAGCTCATCTGAGCGCACCGGCAGCCACCGCATGCTCCAAGGCCTCCGGCACAGCAAGACGAGACATGAAAAACCTGCTGCTGCACTCTAATTCAACAGTGACCTTTAGCCTGCATGCGTGAACAGCCTGTGATAGAAGTGACGCATCAACCTGTTGGTAGCTTCCAAGTCATGAAGGTCACTCCAGCAGAGAATCTGAAAGAGACGTTCAGCAGAGGAATGGAGTCCATTGTTCGCACTTCATTTTCTGGTCAGTTGGCATTTGCTCTCTGATTAGCTCATTATGGTATTCAATGAGCGGCAGCCAGCGGACGTAATGGAGTGTACCAGGCCACGAAAAATAGCTGCTATCACAGACGTGTGTGACAGATATTGTGAGGCATTAGCGCCCTGTTAATAAACTACAGACGATGATGACTGTTATTTGACAAATTTCATATGTACGTTTGCCCGCAGAGAGGAAGAAGCAAATGATCTGATGAGTCCCGGAGAAAATGGTTCTCTGACGAGGGGTGTGACTGAGCTTTATAGGGTTTGTTGGAGTTAATGCATGCCTGTATGCTGTATTAATAAACCTCCCAACCCCAACCCTCACCACAAGCCCTCATTAGCTTTAGTGAAGTGTAAATCAAAAGCTGGCACCCTTAAGTTACCCACGCTGTCTGTCATTCTGTGAAGTCATCTGCTTGCCTCAGAGGAAGCATTAAGTAATTGTCAATCCGGAATAGGGTTTTGTAGTGCTCGGTAGTCTAAACAACATCATTGTCTGCTTTTCAATTTGGACGCAGCGCTTTATGACCACAGAAAACTGTCGAGGAGAGCCATAAACAGCGCCTCATTGCACTTAAATGTTTTGTTTTAGCACCTCATGTCCACATTGAAACCCAGAGATGAGCTTGAACTCGGACTGAAAATAGCAATTAATTGAGGGTGTCGATCAAGCGGCGTCAATCCTTATGTGGATCGATTGCCACTGAGCTGCTGGATAAAGAGCTGCAGGGACAGTGTGGACTAGTCACAACAGCAGATCTGTCCTTGGACACTGTGTGGGCAGAATGACTGATTTCTGATTGAGTTTGACCTCCAGTGCTTTTTGGCGGAGGGAAAGGGCTCTGCTTTGTCATGAGCACAGCCCAAAGTCGTCGAAGAAAGTAGAATACTCTCCTCCTTTTGACACTTCACCGAGAGCTTAGCAATGGAAATAAAGATATCCCTCTCCAAATCCTTAAATGACAGTTTCTCCTCCTCTCCCAAGTGAAGTTAATCCGCTCCTCTCGGCCCACTGGTCGCTGTCTGGTACATATTAGCACATTGTCTGATCACCAGCATAGGTGCCTGCTGCTTCAAAATCTGAATAAAAATCCTCTTTTATTCACCATGTAGGTTACATAAACTGAGAAACTGTTCTTCAAAAACAGAATTAGTTTTTTTTTAATGTATTCATGAACATGGGAAAAACAAGCTGTGTTCAAAGGAATACATAATAGCCACCCACTTGAACTTAATGGTTTGTTTATAAAACCAAATTATGTTTGACTTCTATGAAAAATCTGCAACAGATGAGAATGTCCTACAAAAAAAATATTGTAATGAGCTGATTTTGGCTTTTGAGAGTGCAAGCCCATTGTTTCATGAACATAACATCACTTGTTCATTCTCTTGATAGTGTATGTTTTCGAACCGGGTCTCATTTCCAGGCCATCAAATACAGCCACTTTACACGCCACTCTACGTCAGACGCAGAACGTACCATTTAGCATGTCCATGAGGCGCACTTGGCTCTAATGTACTTCCAATGCAAACACATCCTTGTCAGTATCAGACAATCTGAACAACTGCGCAACATGACATAGCTTACAAAGTGAGAAAGTCCCAAGAGTTATCATTAAAACCACTGAAAATGAGACAAGAACAGATTGCAGTGAGGTATTTAAATAAGGTTTCACATGAATAAACATAAATATGTTTAGTAGTAGTACTATTAGAAGTGATAGCAGTAGTAGTATTCAGGTTTTAGTTGACAAATAAATTTTAGAGGCTAACTCTTCCAATCCTGATTTTCCATGTTGCTAAGTATTTAATTTTGCTGCATTGAATCACCACATATCTTCATATCTGCCATCGGAAGCTTCTATTAAAACCACTTTGTGTGGAATTTTTACCTCCGTCAGGCAGGTTATGTTTTCACCCCTGTCTGTTGGTTGGTTGGGTGGTATGCAGGATTATGCAAGAACTACTGGTTGGATTTCAACAAAACTTGGTGGGAGGATGGGGAATGGGCCAAGGAAGAACCCATTAAATTGTGGTGCGGATCCGGATAAAGGGGCGGATTCCAGCAATTTTTATCACTTTTCGTGAACATTGCTTTTTTCGACATTTTCGTTAATTTCTTAGCGAATAATGCATGAATCTTGATAAGAAAATTCAGGCATATGTAGGAGGTGGGTATCTATGAGGGTGGCTTGATTCAGCTGAATTTAAGGGGACTGTTGGGCCTTGGCGGAGGTATGCGCTCTATTGAGTGCCATTTTCTAGTTGTTGTTTTTTTTGTGATTATAGTGTCTTTCAAATGATGCTCATGGTAAAATATAAAGTTTTAAGTAGAACTTGGTGAAAACTGGTGCAGTCTATGGCCGTTTGTACATAAAATATGTAATATTGCCGGCCTCATCTTTCTGCTAAAGTCATTTTTTTGTCTCCCTCAGGCTGCATCACTGACAGCTTGTAAAACTTATTCTGCCACTGAAGCTTTAATTAATGACCACTGTGAATGCAAGGGTCCCCTTGCTTTTCACAGTAAATCCCCCTGATAAGTGCTCTCATCAATTTTAGTGTTTTTAATATAGCAGGTTCTGCTGCCTGTTTTTCAGTATCCGACAGTGCATAAACACAGAATAGGCATAGGCAGAACAAGCACTCAGCCTCTCTTTGTATTTTACGCTGTGCCACTGCAGCCTTTATGTTAAGATGATGGCATTCACTTCAGAATCTTCCAAATTAAATGACAAAATACGTTGTTGGCCCATGCCTTCTAAATGGACACATAGCTTTTTTGTCTTTTTTGATCTGACACCACTATCATCAGGATGACAATGCCATTTCTTACACTTTCTTACTCCTTTGCTACCAACAGACCAGAGGCACAATTACCATAGCCACTAAAGGTCTTTGTCACTTGGACATAAATATATGTTGTTACGGACAATTTCTGAAATTATGCCTTAACAATACCCCTTCTAATACCCTTTGTGCAAAATGTATATACCCTGTCTCAGCCATGTTCCCAATTTTATCCAGTGTAACCAGTACATCTGTGCTGGAATAATAGTTAACTCATTACCAAAAGCAACTTTATTTGGAATATATGCTCTACATGAGCACAAACCTCTAGGTTTGGACTCAGGTTTCCTTTGTTGCGATAGGTGTCAAAAATCAATCCAAATGAGTTTTCAATTTTGTTCATCAAAATTTTGACCCACTTCCAGACACGTCCTGTGTACACAAAGACAATCAATTGACTGCTAACTCAGCCCCAGACCGAGGTGACCAGCGTCAAAGATGTTGGCTTCACTTGCTTTTTCCAGAGATCCTTCATTGATTTGTTTGGGAAGCAGGTTTACTCATGGGGAAAGAACTGAACTGAGCAGAACTGATAACATTGTCAGAGATCCTTTATTCATTTGTTTGAGAAAAGGGTTTACTATGGACAGATTTGAGAAACTAAACTTTGTAACAATCTGAATTTCTATCTCGTTGTTTATTGTTGAATCCCAGAGAGGTGGTATTTTTTGTTGAACTCTGGAATCTTTATTTTTAATGAATCTTACTTGGACTTTCCTACAAAAAGCCGCCAGGATAAAGTCAAGCTGTTGTTATAAAATACCCCCATCTTTTTAAAGACGAATTGGAAAATGTAAACGTCAGGACATAAAAGCAATGATCTGTTGAGCTTTACAAATCCAGGTACGATCAAAAGTCAAATGAAATCGTGGATCTGGAGAATTGTGACACCCATGACTGTCACAAAATTAGCTAGTTGTTGCAGATCAAAATGAACAAAACCAAGAGAACCTGCTTTTTTTGTGGCCCCTCTCGGTGTGGTGCCCTGGGACAGTGATCTGTTTAGTAATTGAGGTCTAGCAAGATTGTATCTCCAGGGTGAATCTTACTTGGGCACCCGGGTCACCTTTATGTACTGTAAAAGCGACCTGGGCACTTGTTAAGACATACTTTTGATGTTAAATTTCCATCACATTGGTTGCTTTCCCTGGAGTAGAAGTATTGTTGCCACTTTGACTACCACAAGGGGCCAACAAAGTAAATTAAATACAATTAAAACTGTGCACATAGGGGCTGTAAAGGCCTACATATACAGAACCTTGTACCTACAACTCGTGCTGCATGGTATGCTGTCTGAAGCGGAGAAAGAGGTGGGGAGCGCAGAAAAAATAATCTAAAATTGTATCTGTTCACACAGCGCAGTGTAGTACATTCATCTTAGGACAGTGACAGCACCCAGCTCACTAACCCCTATCCCCCTCTCTACTCTCAAACAGTGAATTATTACTGTCCATTGCATAATTACAATGCTAAGTGCAGTTATTCCAGCCTGCCTGCACTTATGCAGCAGCAGCACAGTGACAACACTGTCAAAGTCGGGTTATGCAGAGTGTGTACGCAGTCTTATTTCTGGGAAGAGGAGATGTGTGCTTAAGAGTAACATTGTGTAGGATGCTGGGATCTATTTTCCTAATCAGGCAGCGGTGAGGGAGTATTGTGCGGTGAAATGAAAAAAGGGGGCCAGAGACGGGAAGAAGAATGGGAGGATTAAAAGAATAAGCTGAAATGTGATCAAATACAAGGGAAGAGATGAAATGGAATGGGAGCATGAAAACAAAGGCTTGTATTTGTGAAGAATTTCTGACAGCAGTTCCTACAGCCCTTACAGGACAGGGTAATAAATCAGAAGTCACCCTGCAAGCCCCCCTCTATCAGTAGACTTTTCTACATGGGCAACTTTGCATTGATGGGGGAGCCAAGCATGGAGCAGAGCAGAGAGTGTCATGATGGGATGGCAGGGCTGTGGTTGCAAGATGACTGATAGGACGGGCTCCCTTGAGCACTCAAGTTACACCTCAGTAGGTGGTGCTGACTAGCTGGCGGAGGCAGCGCTACACTACACCAACACCCCAAATAGAAAGACAGTCAAACACACATCTGCGCTGTAACTTTTATACCTCACAAAAGGAAGGAGGAATGAAGATGAAACCATAACCATTGGGAAGCAGGGGTGGCAAAAAAAAAAAAGTCAGAGTGCATTAAAAAGCCGCAGCAGCTGTGGTGAAAGACAAAGGCTGTGAGGATTCAGATGCCGTTTGATCGGTCACAAAGTTGCAGAAATCCTCTAACAAGCTCAGCAAGCTGAGCCTGCGGACCATTCATTTCAAGCGAGCCGATCACTGGATGTTAGCACACAAATGGAAACAAAAAGGCGATAAACTGGTGAAAGAAAGGGAGATGCTCCCCTGTGAGCCAACACAACCATTTTGTGGGATATTTTGGACCAGTGGCTGACGGTCACCAGTGGATACTGGTGTGTGAAGAATTAGATTATTTCAGTATGAAGCCAATGTGGCACTCTTTTGTTCCCTAAACACCTGCTGAATTTGTCTCTACAGCAGCACTATGTGCTCCTGTCTATACACAGCTCCCCTGATGCTTTGATTGAATGATTTAATCACCAAATCAGTGGGTCTTTCAGTGCTGGAGAGGTCCCTAGTGGGATCCCTAGGTCCCTAGCTCAATTACACAGCTTTTGAGTATAATTTAATTCATAAGAAATTATCCCAAATCTGGAAGAAAGACGACAGCCTCCTAATCATAGTTTTCACCCTCATCACTATTATCTCTCTGCAGTTCTACAATCCTATAAAAGGCTAAATAAATCAGTCACACACACAACAAATCTTCTCATATGGATGTCTGGGACTGTAGTGGTGTCTGTCATATGGGTGATGACACTAATGGCTTAGTGTGTCTGAAACATGGAAACAAGTAAGAACACTCGCAGGAAACCAGGAGCAAACTCACTGTTTTGCAGTGGATACTAATGTGTTATGAATCATGGGAACTCGTCTTACCTTCCAATGAGAAAGCTTTGCTGCAGTTGGAGTGTATTGGAGATTTTTAACAGGGCTCAGCTGTGTATCCGTGTCCAGCTACTGCCCCCTGCAGCATGTTACAGGAATTTCTTGCATTGGGACTGCATGTTTCCTGGTGTGCTTTTTAAAAACATGTGAATGAGGTGGTGTGGTGCAAAAATGGATCTTACAGGATTACATAGGGACATGTATGTGTATTTTAGTAAGTTGATCAATCAGTTAATCATTTAGCCCCAAATATTAAAATAAATAGTGACAAATGCTAATTTCAGACCAAAGTAATGCCTGTTTTGTCTGACCAACAGTTCAACACCCCAAAGGTAGTAATTTCACAATAATTAAAAAGTATGAAAAGCATGTCTTACATTTTTACCAGATAAATGTAAGAAATGGTTCTTTATTTCGAGGGCCCAAACAAAGAATCGGTCAAAACACAAACAAACAATATCCAATGGGACTCCAAAATCCAAAACTCAATAATCAGGCAAGGAACTAAGGTACACATGACAACATGTGCAATGAAATGACAACGCCAAAAGGAAACATGCAGACTTTAAAAGGCAGGTTAACAAGGAGCAGGTGAAACTAATCAGGGCGGGGCAGACAATCAGTGTGGGGGGAAAAGAACAAAGGGAGGAAGTGTAAAGCAGGACAAAATACACGAGGAAAGGACTACAAAATAAAACAGGAAGTAACTAACACAGGAATATAAACTACAAACTCAAAACCCACTTAAACCGAAACCATGACAGTAGGAGGCAACGTTGCAGTGAGTTGTGACCATTTCAATGATCCCTTCTGAGACTGTTTTTTTAAGAAGGTAAAAAAGGAGTTCAAAAGAAAATTACAAATCTCCCACATTCAATGGCAAAATATGTTTTTTTGGAATTTGCCCTCAACAACGACAGTGTTTTCTGATCCCGGTGCCTGATCATAAGGACAACATAATTTGTCAGTGCCTTCCATTACATAGCCACTGTTGCAATAATTAAAGCATTTCCTTTTTTACAGCTATGGTTAAGCTTTGGTTAGATTTGGGGATAAAAGAATTTGATTTTGGAACAATGACTTGAAATCAAAGCTGACTATCCATTGTCTTCCATGCCAAAGACCAATATTTTGTTGACCAGTCCAACCACCTTGACCTCCTCCCTGTAGACGTTGTCACTTTGTAATGATGTCACACTACTTTCTCCTTTGCTTCCAGTAAAATATAACGATTTTTCTTGATGACCCATCTAACTTTTGGGGGGGTGGTTACATAAATTTTTTCCAACGTGATTTGGGGTGACTAGCTAACCCAGTTCAATATATACTTTTATACATTTCACTGTAACTTTAAGGTCTCAGTATGTTTAAAATGAACAAGTTCGTACCAGGTGTTGTCCATGTCTAAAGACAAAAGTGTTTATACCTGTTCTGAATGGCCATATATAAAGGTGGGGCAAAAATTATACGAAGTACAAGATGTGATTAATTATAGGCCTACAAAAGGTTTAGCCAGTCTCTCCATGAAAGCATTTATGCACTTGGTTGTATGTATGAAAAGTGACAGAAGTACTTGTTTTAGGAATGAAAAAGTGCGATGGAGGAAAGAAGAAATGTTTCATCATAGGTCATCACAGAGAAGGTCAACTTTCAGTCTCTTCTCAAAGGCACTCATGTTGCTGAGCACAAAAAGAGACAAGTAGTCGTCTGTATAACGACAAAGAAAAGCTTCAGAGAGATATTCAAATTCTGACCCTCACGCCTTCGCACATTCGCGGCCTGAAGTGGGCATGACCGTTAGATTGTGTTTTCCTGAATGTTACAAAAATTGTCAGCCCTTACAGCCCTTAAATTCGGCCATTGAAAAGTCAGACACAATGTTTGAAGCATACTGACAACCATATCCTTATATTTTTAAAACTATTTGATAAATTGGTACAGTAGATAAATTACTCCCTGCTGATGTAATCCATTGTAAAAAAAAAAAAAAAAGTCTCTTGACAGGCTGCTACTTCTCTACGGCTTCATCAATGTTTCACACCTTGTTAAATGTATTTGAACAGATGATTTCTGCATGAAATGGCAGGCCTTGCACAGGCTGTGAATCCTAAGATTAAACTGCAGCTGATGCATTTCACAACAGGTGAGTCAAATATGCCTGCTGAGAACTCAAAATCCCTCTGTGTGTAGATTCACTCCAAAGTATCATTCCTGAAGGAATATCTCTTTGCCTTAAATTTTAAGCATTGGGGATATTTTCTTGATAGTCCAGGTAGTAAGTAGATATTCAGTATGCCAAATATATTCCAACCATGAAATTCTTTCCCTGGAGAGTTCCTCCCTTGGGAAAATTTTAGGAAGTTAGTATTTTAAAAGGCCAGTGCAGGGGCATTTCAATCCAATCCAAATGCTTCCTTTTTTCTATCCCTGTAAGAGGTCATCTTCAGATTATGCTGGAGCAGACAGGAGAAAAAATAAAAAGGGTTTGAACTTCAGTGGTGATTTTTGTCTTGATTTGCTTGTGGCCACTTGAGTCAGCATTTGTCACGGCACATTTTGTTACGGACTCAGTTAAATTTATCTTGGCCAGTAATTCGAATGCCATGGGAGGAGCGAGTGGGCCCTCATGGCCCAAGTGCCAAAAAAGTTGATATTCAGACCCAACTAAACAGACAAAGATAGAACACGGGCATTAATATTTCATGAGGGGGGATGCCATTTTCTTTGTGTAATCAAAAGTGTTCTTATTTTGCGAAAACTGGAGCTGCTGTGCGTTAAAAGAGTCGACTCTAGTGTGCATCTTAATTAATATGTGAATATGTTACGAAATATTCAGGGGATAGATCGGGATCCTCACCCCCCAACTCCCCCCCCACCCCCCCCCCCACCCCCCACCCCCCGAAAAAATTTCCTTGAATGGTTAGGTGCTTCAC
>JBBPCS010003209.1:0-12564 GCA_037974645.1 Hollardia meadi
CTCCAAATGACGTCACCAGAACAAGATGGCAGCGCTCGTATCCGGGATATTTTGGCTTCACTTTTGTACAGTGGGAGAGGTGGAGGGAGCGACGGGCATCTTTATTTATGTCATTGGTTTGAACATCGTCATTGTGAGCATGCTGACCGTAGCATTTAGCTTAAAGCCCAGCTGTGTCTGTACAGTACAGCCTCACAGACTCCTGTTTGTGTTGTATTGATAAAACGTTATATATCAAAAATATATTTTATATATTGCAAAATATTAATTTTTACTCCCCTTTGTCAGGAATAAGTCGATCGCCCAACATGTTGGAGTGTTCCACACATTTTAAATAACTTTGTGATCAGGTCTGGTCCCAGCGTCCTACCATCACATGTGGACAGATCACTGTGAGAGAGTTCAGGACTGTGAAATCACAAAGTGCTGCAGGGCTCGCTCACACTTCCTCATCCCTTCATGCTCACTGGCTGAACTCCTGCAGCACTGCACGCTAGGCCTGTGGGATTTACCCACAATCCATAGTTATGACTCAGGGGATAAGAGAGGAAGTCCAAATACAAAAAAACGTGTTCATGGGAAGAAGTTTGAGCAGCGATTTATCTGGGTATTTGTGTTCTGTAAAGACTGGATTATAATTTGATTTTAATCTGGTTTGATCAACGAGTAATGCATAAACTATTAATATGCAATATTATGATGTAATAAATGTCCAACAAAAACATGATCCAAATCTGTGGTCCGAGGTCACACTTCGTCTCATGCCACTCATTTCAAGCTTTTTGCCTCGTTTAACACGTCCGCATGTGTGAAACATTAAGTGTGTTGAGGTCTGGTTAGGTTTAGGCTGGTAACTTCATGGACACTGTCCTGAAGTGTCGTTTAAAATCTCCACTTTCGGTGCCACAAAGACTGTAAAATGTCCCAACAGTCGCTGAAAATGACCGGGACAGTGCCCACATTTTATTCAGGTGACTGGACTGATTTTATTGACATGCAATAAAGCTGCCAGATCGCTGTTGTGTAGGAGCCTGAAGGTGGGAGTCTTAAGTTTTAAGGTGGGGGCCGGCATCATCGGCAGAGACCCACTAACTCTTCTGTTTGTTTGTTTTTCCTCCGACCTCTCAGACACGGTGAGAATTAGAAAATGTGGGGCGAGGGTTAGCGGTGTGAGCTAACCTTTAGCCTCGGGTGAGCTGAGCTGGTGTCTGCTGCCGTCGTCCTAATGAGAGCAGCGGTGTCGAGGCGAGCCGCTCGGTTTGGGCAGAGAAACACACACATTAGTCTGGGTAATGGGCTCGGTGGGAGACCTCGCTCACATTTACAGTGTTTGGCCTCCGACCGCCGAGTGTGCTGAGCTGCAGGATCATCAGATGAGCTGAGAGATGAAGCTTTTCGACCGCTGACCCCCGAGGCCGCGGCTGAGGAGGCGGGTCCAGGGGAACGCCCGACATGTTCCTCCATCTCACCTCTGAATGGATAAATAATTAGCTGTGCTTCCTCTCCTCGTCCTCCCACACAGGGCTAAAGATGCTCCTCACCTCGCTCAGCCCGAGATGCATTCAGGCAGACTGCGAGATTACAGCGCCGCTTCTTTCATCCTCCTCCCTCACAGCTGACCCTCATTGGAAATGGACAAGCTGGGACTCACAAGCGCAGCAGCTTCTTAGGCGAGAGGCCACAGGAAACTCGAGCCGAGGAAGAATTCGGAGCGATTCAGGCGGGTGTGGGTGGAATTCAGCCCGAACGGCTCCTTCAGAGATCCGATTAGTCGTCCTTTGCTGAATGGCCGTTCTTCACCTCCACCTTCCCTCCCTCTCCACGCTTCGCCCACTGACCACAGACAGAGGAGGAGGCAGAGGAGCGACTCACAGCGGGAATTGGACCACCGACATTTGCTCCGCTCGTCCAGATACACGAAATAAAACGCCGCTGAAAATCTGCCAAAATATTCTAGCTGCAGCTCCGATTCATTGTTTGATGTTGTCCTCGCGAGGTGTCGAAACGGTTTGAAAGGAAGAGTAGAGGAAGCATCCAAGCTGAGGAGAAAGAAACAAGGAACAAGAGTGAATTAAAAAAAAGGAGAAAGCTTTCTAGTGAAGGGAACGGATAAAGGAAACATAGGAAGGAAGCAAGGCAAGAGTAAGGCTTCCTAGTGTAGGTGCAAGGACACTTTCTTGGTTAGGAAGAAAGGAAGCATCCTTGGTTTAGAAAGAAGGAGTTAGAAAGCTTCCTTGTTACAACAGATATATTTTTCTGGAGTGTTTTTTCTGATCAGTTTGGTTTTAATTAGTTATTTGATGCTATAAAAAGGGGCTGAAACGTCATGATTGACAGCTGAGCCCTGCTCACGATTGGGCGGGCAGGTGTATGGGCGGGAACTCGATACCGCGACTCCACCCCCCGATCACCACTGCACAGACTCTGGCTCCAAATGACGTCACCAAAACAAGATGGCAGCGCTCGTATCTGGGATATTTTGGCTTTAGGAAGTGGAGACGCGGCGGCCATCTTTGTTTAGGTCAATGCGCTTGAAGAAGTAAAGGCCTCTTTACTGACATCATAACTGGTCTGTTGTGATTGGGCGCAGGTCCACGGCTCAGGTGAGATCGATGTATTCTGAAACCCACCAAAGCGTGATGCTCCTCTGTCAATATTTAATTAGGAAGAGCAACACTGGCAGCGAGTTAACCTCTCATAAAAACACATTAACATTGATTCAGCAGGTCTGGCAGATTAAAGTGGGTAAACAGGGTGACAGAGGGAGTCAATGATTCGCCACTGCTGGAGGAGGTAACACGACAATGTCGTCACAGCTCCGACGGAAGGTAAATATAGAAGATATGAGAAGGAAATGAGCATCATTTTATCCTTTTAATCTCTGAATCTCGTGCCTCTGATCAACTTCGTTGTCGAAACAGAAACGGAGCGATCATTAATGTCATTAGCGACACCTGCTCTTTTCTCGCGTCGGATATTTTGACTCAAAGCAGGAAAAAAAAGAAAAGAAAAGTCTATTCACAGAGACGCTCTCCTCCACAGACAGCTGGGACTGACACAAGAGCCGCAGGTGGGAAATCATTACAGAAATTAAAGGAAGTAGTCCTAATTAATAGCTGTAGGTAAGTCCAATAACAAGTCCAATTCCAGTTCTGAAGCTTTGAAGTTGGAGTCGATGCCTCTGTGTGATACACTGGATTCTTCTTCCTCTGCTCATACAGCAGACAAGAAGAAGAATTATCTGCTAATTAGTAAATACTACAGGAGGAAATATACAGAATATTATTTAAATGAAGGAACCTTTAACCCTGCGTGGAGGAAAATCTGAGTCCTCCAGTTGTTATTAGTTACGGCTGATCTGATTTGATGTCAGTAAATAACATTTGTGTTTCATTAAACATACATTCAGACATTCAGAGGACGTCTTTGTTCAAAGAACATGATAAAAAATGTTCGAGCTGCAGTTCTGCTGGTCCTTTAAACAAACTGCGTCTTATTTTGGTCATTTTTTCGAGCTTCCTCATTCAAAGATGGTGGAAGCTTCTCTGCCAGGAACAGCCTGGTCTCAACACGCCATGGTCAGGCACGCCAGGTCACATGATGAAAATCACCTGACTTCGTCCGTTCTTGCACGTGTAAAACTTAAAATAAAATGCGGAAGTTAAAGATAAGCAAAATGTCCCTAAACGTGGCGTGCTATTCTTACTCAAATACTGCATTTAAGTACAAATTTAAGGTACTTTATTTCTGTTTTATACAACTTCTGTGCCTCTACTGTACATCTCAGAAACAAATATGGTACTTTTTACTCCACCACATTTCCTTCCTGTCTATAGAGTTAGGGTTAAACCATGTATCTCCAGATGTGTGACGATCTTATAGAAAATGACGCACTGCTGTAGATTCAAATAGTCAATAAAATAAATCAGTAGTAAACTTAGATTCCCATTTGCAGTGAGTTATATTTGGCGGTAGCGCTCTGTTCTGGGAGCTCCCTGCCCTTCCATGTGCCTGCATGGAAAGGCTAAGGCTGAGGAGCAAATACCCCCCAGGGGAGAGAACAGAGCAGGCATCAATGACAACAGAAATGACTTTGATTAAGTCAGACACAACATAAAAAAACATCAGATATACACTTTTACTTTTCAGACTTTAATAATACTTAAATAACTTTTTAAAAGCAGGACCTTCCCGAATAAGTCAAAATTTCAGCAACAATTCTATTATAAAGAACAACTTTAGTGGCAGATTAAGACGTTTCAGCTGTGGGCTTCATCATCCTTCAAAGTATGAAATACCTGCTCATCACAGGTGTACAGGTGTGAGAGCAGAAAGGTGTAAATGAAACTGCAGCAGCCACCTGTTCTCATGCACACCAACAGCAACCTTCGTTTCTGCCTCCGACGTGGAAAAAAAAGTGGCGACACTGTGATGAAAAAAAATGAGTGTGGGAGATCCTCACACATTAACCTGGTCTTGTTGGCGTTGGTGTGTGTGACGCGCGGCGTTAATTGGCAGCAGAACGATCATGAAGAATTCATGCTGGAATAACAGCGGCTTGCTCCCGTTTAATTAAAGATGCTGCGCCGCCGCGGCTGCATGCATTTTTAACAAGCGACATAGCTAACAGAAACTGATTACTGAGCCTCTGTGAGGACGCACGAGCTAACAGCTGCTTTTAACACACACACGCACACACACACACACACACAGTCCAATGGACCGTCGACAGTTCACCCCCAAATCAAAACCCCACATATGTCTCCTCTTCCCTGTAGTTCTATTGATTATCTAGATAGTTTTGGTGTGAGTGTCTCAGTTTTGGAGATATCAGCTGTAGAGATGTCTGTCTTCTCTCCAATATAATGGAACTAGATGGCACTTCACTTGTGGCAAGGCAGGCCCCTATGAAAACACGCTTAAATCCAGTAGATCTGGATTTTTATTTGGATTCCCACTAAATTGTACAAACTCATAGATACCAGCGCTCTAAATGTGCCTGTTTTAAATCAAGATCCGTGCATTATTCCCTGGAAAATTAATGAAAATGTTTTGGGAAATGGGTTTTTCCAAGTTTCGTGGAAATCCGTTCGGTAGTTTTTGCGTAATCCTGGTGACAAACAAACAAACAAACCAACCAACCAACAAACGGACACGGGTCGGAGGTAATAAATAGATGAAAATATGTAAAATAATGATAAAAATACAATTAATAAATATTTAGATGAGTAATATCGGCGTCCTCTGCTGAGCTGTAAAGTTAACTAGCGGTGGGCTTTCAGGGTGGACGCAACGTGGTTCAACTTCACGTCAACTAACCAACTTATTTCAACCCAAACGATGAGTTTTTTTCCTAAAACTAACCAAATACTTTTGGTGCCTAAACCGAACCAAAATGCGACGTTTCACAATGTTAACCATGTGATGACGAAGGTCCGCTACGCCCGTCGCTAACACTCTCCAACGGTCTGTCGTTTTGGAAGTCATTGACGTATTGAGACGTTCATTTACCTAAACGTCTGTAAACTTTTATATATTATATAGTATAAAGAGATGCGCAATGATTAAAGCAAAGAGTGAGGATGCTCTGAAGTGAACAAAAATGCGAATCTGAATGATGTCAGGAAGTTCAACTGCAAAATAAAATACACATGAAAAAAAGCAAATTATAACATCACACAGAATCTAAACAAGTAAGTGAAGTCAAACTCCGTAAAACAACAATTATACTAAACCAGTGAACACGTTGATTTCTTAATTATCTCTCACACAAAGAAAGACTGGAAGGAGTCTCGCATCGAACCAAATCTTCGTTATTACAACACACCTCACTCACACCAAACGACCAGTACTGATCACCGATCAATACAGATCACCGGCTGTCCAATCAGAGACAACAAGCGTCTCGTAAACGTCTGCAGCTGAAGAGAAAACCTTTAAAACTGGCAACGAAGGTGAGGATGGACTTCTTTTCTTATTCTTCCTTGTGTTTTATGTTACATCACACACACACACACACACACACACACAGTAGAGTTTTGTGCTGTTATATAAATGGATGATGAGAGACGAAGACGCAGAGGGACCGGGGGAATATTATTGTGCTCCTCACATCACTGTTAGTAATTAAAGTCAATCACCACTTGAACGGGTTTGAACAGACGAGGAGCAGAGACACACTGCTGCTGGTATGTTGGTGTGTGATTGATTGAGTCAATAACACACACACACACACACACACACAGCCATCTATTCATACCTCAGAGCTGTGAGTATGACGAGTTTCTCCCAGCAACAGTTCTTCACTTCAGAAGATTTAAAATTGTACTTTTTACTCCACTACATTTATTTGATGGCTTCAGTTTCTTACTATTACTATTATTGCAACATATAAATCAACTAATAAATGATAATTTATTAAAGATTATTACAGTTAGCTCACTCTTTACCAGCTGCAACATTAAAGCGATGAACACATGAATGCATCAATAATTATAATCCAGCCTAGTGTACTCTGATGTGTTTTTACACTGTAGTATTGATACCCTATTGCTTCAGTAAAATGTCTGAATACTTCGTCCGACACTGTCTGTCTGCTAGCGTGACTGAAGTCGCGTTAACGGGACGTTTAAATCCCAACATGACAATTTTAAAAGATTTTTTATGGGAGAAAAATGAAGCCTGGCATATTTTTTTAAGGAGAAAAGAAACTCATCTAGTGTAGAAATCAGTAATTGTTCTCTCCAATGATTTAATTCTTGTTCTCAAATTCATAATTTTCACACGATTAATGCATGAATTAATGGAACAAATACAAAAAACAAATATTAAAATTTTATTTTTAATATTTTAAATTGTTCTAAAGGTACAATATGTAAAAATTGTAGTAAAACATTCACAGATTAACTAATATTATTAATAGAATGTTAAGAATATCTACTTACGTTAGCATGCTAACCAGCTAGCCCCAGTCCATTCTGTCTCTAAAGGACACCATTTCCTGATTGATGCTTGTTGTTCGCTCATTTGGCTCCGGTTCTGGTGCTCATTCCAGTGCTGCTCCTGACCAGCATTCCCTGCCGGGCCTCACCGCCTTGGGCCTGAAAACCTCCTCCTGCTGGTTGTCTAAAGCTCCTGCGCTATAGCGGTGTTAACAAAAACACTCCTCCGGTGCTCCGAGCTCCCAGTCCGGGCAGCTAACAGGACCACTAGCTGCACAGCTAACTGAGCTATCTAGCTAACAGCAGCTAGGCCTACAGTTAGCCTACTCCAGTGATGGTGGCCTATTCTTACATATTGCACCTTAAAGATAAACCATGCCATGACCACCCTAAAATTAAAAAAAAACATAAAAGCACTAAATAGTGTTAGTTACGCGGCTAGCAGTTGTGTTTTGGTTGACAAGGTGCCTTCAAATATCCAACTCATTCCTTCAAACCAATATCGTTATATACTCGCGATTGAGTCGGGGGGGTGTATAGGCGGGAACTCGATACCGCGGCTCCGCTACCCGGTTGCTACTGTGCAGACTCCGAACGATGTCACCAGCGCAAGATGGCAGCGTTCGTATCCGGGATATTTTGACTTCACTTTTGTACAGTGGGAGGAAGTGGAGACGCGTCGGCAATCTTTATTTACGTCAATGGTTTCTAACTGCTAGCTTAATATTCTCGCTACAGATCTCCAGATCTCACAGAGTGTGTTGCTGAGGCAGAGAATGGTGATTTTCTCCTGATTTGTCTTATTGAAAAATATAATTTTAGTTTCAGAATGTTCAGAAATATTTGGCTTGTGAAAAATGGGTCTAATGTGTCTGTGCTAAAGTTCAGTTCTCCCATAAGAATGAATAGACTCAGGACCTGCCGCTAGTCTCTAGACTTTACTCAGCTTCTTCCTGTTTATATCTGGTACGGTAGCCTCAAAGGACACATTACATTACAAATATTGACCCCATTCTCTCTGGCCAGACAACACTTCATTTTGGATCAATCCAAATGTGCCGACATTCCCGTAGACTCCAGGTTTTACTGTCTAGAAATCCACAAGAGGCTTCTGCAGAGTCCATTGGTACAGATAAATAAAACATTATTTTAACTCCCAAGGTTTTCCTTCGGAGCCATGATCACATCCATACATGACACTTTTTAAAAACCTACGACAAAACTTTAAGTGTAGATGTTGCAGACGGATTTCTCTGGCCTGTTTGGTTTCTTCAGAAACTTCGGGATGTTGCCTTGAATATCGAAATAAAGTGTTTGAATGTGGGCTGGATGTGCAGCATCTGTGCGAGTGATGGAACCATCGGCTCATCCAGGGACAGAACAGAGTTTCACCGCTCACGGCAAGAAAACTGACCTGAACCAGCCGACAGTCTCCGATGGACGAACCTGAAACTCATATCTGATGAGACGGGACTGAACTCAGGGAAACAAGCTCTTCTTCTGCTTCGTGAGCTTAACCTCAACGTGACCGTGAAATCCTCTCGTGGTAGAAGATCTGATTTCATCTGATGCAGATGGAGGCTCTATTTTTGTTTTTGTTTTACAGGTTTTTGACTGGAAATGCTTGAAAACAAACATACTTTACTGTTTTATACCGACAGAGATGACATCTGTGCAGACATTTAGTAGATCTCGAACTGAAACAATCAGCTGAGTGACAGAAAATAAATACTTTTAAACTGTTTTAATAATCAATTAATCCTTTGAGGTTTTTGATCAGGAAAATTTAAACAAACTGCTGCCTTTCTCCGTTTTAAATCATTGTAAGCTGAACATGTTTTGAACTGTTGGTCGAATAAACGAAACGTAATAACAGTAATCAATTTGTCAAAAAATAATGACTGATTATCAAAGTAACATAAGTGATATAACGTAAACAAACAACAAAGCGTAGTGTGCCGCTTTTGTCAGTTTCTGATATTCAATTGTTCTCAATCACTTTGGGGATACTCGACTTTGGAGAGTTTAAAACATCTGATAATCAAAATATTTGTAAATAGTAGTTCCACCGTTTTCTGTTCATCAGCAGCACACTCATAAAATAAAAAAAAGGATTTATGATTTAGGGAAGTGGACCCGTTTTCTACATATGTGCTGCTGTTAGGTATGGAGGATTGAAACTGGCAAAATCAACAGTAAATAAAGACGTAAATAAATGACTCAATAAAAAATGTATATGCTATTAAATGTACCAAAAATAACATTATTAAATTATTTAATAATAATTATTATTATTTAATCACTTAAACACAGGCATTAATTAATTTATAAGATGTGAAATAAAATATTTGTTTTAATTTGCTTCTGTATTTTTTAAAATTAATTTCTCTATTTATTTATCTTTATCTCTTAATTACATTGTATTTATTAATTTACAAATTTTTAAATTTATGCATTTATTTATTAATTTTGTTTTGCATTTTCATTGCTGCTTCCTTATGCAAATGAGGGTGTGTGTCATAAGTTAAACTTTATGCCTATTGGTTGATCAAATTACTTTTTATTTGCATAAGGAAGCAGAAGTGTAGAAAAGAAATGTAAAAAGAAATGCAGAAATAAATAAGAGTGGGGAAATAAATACATGCAAAATAAATACATAAATGAATAAGTCATTTTAAAATCAAATAAATTAATAACTAAAACAGAAAATTAAATGGAAAAGTAAATAAATAGGGAATCAATTCAAAAATAAATAAAGAAGAAAATAAAACAGAAATATCAATTTTTTTGTCACATTTTATAAATTAATTAATGCCAACATTTATTTTTAATATTTTTGGTGCATTTAATGGCATATTAATTCATTTATTTATTGTTAATTTATTTGTGTTTTTGGCAGTTTCGGTTCTCCATAGGTAGACAGTACAGCTGCATATATGGAATTACAAAAAGAGTAAAACATAAAATAAAACAGAATGTGATAATGTGCGAACCCATTTTGACATATGCTCAATTGAAAACAGTACAAAGACAATATATTTAATGTTTTGTATTTTCTTTTTAAACTGTGAGTGCGAAAATGTTGCTGCTAAATCAGTGAATAACTCTTTTAAGATTCGCTCACATTACGCTACTACCCTGCGGATATTTGCTCTAGGTCTCATTTAACCTCCAGCACAGGTTAGATTTCACCTTTGTTCAAGCTCAGCCAATGCTACGACCGATGCACTGTGTTTTGAAATATAGATCATAAATGCATGAGTTTGTAGATTGGCTCAAACGGTGTTACGCTACCAGACTACAAACTGAAGCGCTGCAACTGTGACAACTCCCTGAGCAGAAAAAAAGGCTGATGTGATCGTACCTTTCATCTGACTACTGATATGTTTGAGTGTGCAGACACAAAATGGAAGCACACAGTATCAGTAGGGAGGGCAGAGTGAACTCACACTGGTTGTTCTGTAGTTTATTCCTCCCTCTGAACATTAGCTGAGAAAGAAACACCTCCTCCATCTTGCTACAGATTCCCGTCACTGCTAAAGAACACTCCCACTGTGTGTGTGAGTGTTTGACCCAGTAGGTGGTCTTAATGGTGGCAGCATATGTCAATATTAATCTGATTTAGTTGACTCAATGGACAGAGAGGGGGCTGGATGGCTGGAGCAGAGAGAAAACAGAACATGCGTAGAAAGAGGGAGGGTATGATGAATGGATGGAGGTGATGGGTGAAGGGTGTTATGGATGGAGTGGTGCAGGGGTTAAGACAGATTGTGTTTCTCTGATTTGCAAAGCAACAGAGTGTAATGTGGGTCAGCTCTCAGCCTGGTGGCTGAAAGGATCAGAGGTTGATCATCATCATCATCACACACACACACACGCACAGACACACGAACACACACAAAACATCTTTAGAGTTGGTGAAAAGTGTTTTTTTTTCCTTCTTTGATGTAACTAAGCAGTTTCCCCCTGATACCAGTTGCACATGGGGGAAGAAAGCCTTGCAAGCCTTGCAGGCTTTCTTCCAGAAATTCCTTCATAACATGTGTTTAAAGTTGTGAAAGGGTCTATTTAAAAAAAATACAATCTATGATGTTGTCCTAAACGTAACCAAGTAGTTTTGTTAGCTAAATAATAACCAAGTAGATTTGTTAGCTAAACGTAACCAAGTACTTTTGTTAGCTAAACATAACCCAATGAAGTAGCTTTGGTCTCTAAACCTAAACAAGTATTTTTGGTGCCTTACCAAATCAAGTAGTTTTGTTAGCTAAACATTAAACCATGTAGTTTTGTTAGCTAAACCTAACAATGTAGTTTTGTTAGCTAAACCTAACCATGTAGTTTTGTTAGTGAAACCTAACCAAGTACTTTTGTTAGCTAAACCTAAGCAAGTAGTTTTGTTAGCTAAACCTAAGCAAGTACTTTTGTTAGCTAAACCTAAGTAAGTAGTTTTGCTAGCTAAACCTAGCTAGCCAAGTACTTTTGTTAGCTAAACCTAATCATGTAGTTTTGTTAGTGAAACCTAACCAAGTACTTTTGTTAGCTAAACCTAATCATGTAGTTTTGTTAGTGAAACCTAAGCAAGTAGTTTTGTTAGCTAAACCTAGCTAGCCAAGTAGCTTTGTTAGCTAAACCTAGCTAGCCAAGTACTTTTGTTAGCTAAACCTAACCATGTAGTTTTGGTAGTGAAACCTAAACAAGTAGTTTTGGTGCTTTAACGTAACCAAATAATGAGTAAGCTAAAATACTTATTGGGGAAAAAAGGACTTTCTGGCATTTCTTCTTGTAGCAATAACAGATGACGATATGGAAAGAACCAGACAAATCTTTCTGGCTTAATTTTTATTCATCTAAAATAAAATACAACGCAGTTTTTTTAGTGTCTTTTTCTCTTAAGTGAGTGATTTGAGTGGAAATTGCTTGGAGCGATATTGAGCAGTGCGGCCTGGAGTGGTTTTGTGCAGCGGAGCAGAGGGAACGAACATCTCCGTGAGAGAAATTCTCTCAAATTATATCCTGTAATTTTAAGGATAGGATTGTATGGTGTACATACTGCAAATCTATTTGAGGCAAATTTGTGACTTCGGAATTTCGGCTGTTAAAATAAAAATTGACTTGACAAATTCCGAGTGTACTACTGCAAACGAAAGAGGAAGAAGAAGGTTAAACAGCACAATATAGTGTAAATATAAACAAATATAAATACAGTGTAATAAGATGATAATTTACGTGTAGATGTTGTGTATAAAAAAGTAAACAGACTCAGCTTCCTGGTGATTCCTCGCTGTATTTCCTGCTCTACTGATGTTTAACCAATTTTTATCTGACCTGTCTTTAATACTGGGCTCCCCCCACCCCCGACGACCTCTGACCTCGAACAAAACAAGCAGCTGGATTAATCAGCCCCGCGGCAGGCAGATGAGACATTAATCCACTCTAATCCACCACATTAGATACCAGCACACTTGGTTGTTTCTCTTTTTTTTTGGGCTACAATGTGGCCCCTCTGCTGTAATGGCCATCGTGGGATTAAGTGAGCGTTAAGCCACTTTTCGCAGTCAGAACGCTGTCAGTGTGAACAACAGCGACTTAAGACCTCGGAGGGGGGGGGGGGGGGGGGGGCACC
>JBBPCS010003210.1:0-12564 GCA_037974645.1 Hollardia meadi
GGGGGGGGACTTCTTGACTCCACAATTTATGTGAATGGACAGTGACTGCATCAGGCAAGAGGACTGACATATGAACCAGTATGTCAGCTACGTAACAACAGTACATGTGATTAAGTCTATGGTCGTGTGGTCACTTAAAAGAATGACTCGCCGTTCAGTCGTGAACTTGTTGTGCTTTGGTAATCGGGCTATCAGCCTGCTGTATGGAAACTCCCTTCGCCCCCTCCACACTTCAATATGCAACGCCTCGTCGCAGCCAAAAGCTGGATTCAAACCGGAGAAAGTAGCTGTGGTTACAAAGACGACGCGGTATGAGTTTGAACAGCAGCGGTATCGCTATTCGGGGCTCTCTGAGGAGGACTTGAAACAGCTGGTGAGGACTGCCGCTTCACTTTCAGGCATGCAGCATCCCAGGCAAAACAAATTGATTGATTAGTTTGTGTCTGTGTTTTTGCAGCTTGCTATGAAGGGCTCCAGCTACAGCGGCCTGCTGGAAAGACACAACATCCACACTAACAACGTGGAGCATATTGTGAAGAGCCTGCGGTAAGATGTGGCCAGTCACAGGCACATTCCTAACAACTGGGACACTATTTGTGAAAGATTGTTTTTAATTCTGTGTTTGCAGGAGAGAAGGCATTGAGGTACGAGTCGTGAAGAGGGGAGGATATGATGAAGAAGTAGTGCGATGGGCGGATGCCATCATCAGTGCTGGAGGTTGGAATTCTAGATAATTTGGTTTTGCAGACCCTGAAATATCTATGAGTTTGATTCCTTACAAGTACAGTAATAGAGGTGGTACATTGGATTTGTTCCCAGGAAAGTTGGCTTTTTATGGTTATCATCTCGACTGCTTGTTTGAATAAATGAACACTGAGTAAAAGAATCTTCCTTGAACACCAACTTTTGTGTACATGCATGGTGTACAGAACGGACAGGACTTTAACTTATTCAACACGGGGCAAAAAGTCACACAAACAAAGGCTTCAAATACACAATACAAGTTCTCTAACTGCAGTTTGTTTTGTCAGGGGATGGGACAATGCTACTTGTTGCCAGTAAGGTTTTAAGCAAGGACAAACCAGTTGTTGGAGTCAACACTGACCCTGAGAGGTAAAACTCTGAGCAGCACTTTTTGGGTTTGCTGCAGCTCTTTGAAAAGAAAAAAAACTCTTGGAAGTTGCACCATAAGCACTCAAGAATAAGCTTAACATATAATTCATGTCATTAGTCCAAATTGTTACTATTGAACTGTCCTCATTACATTTCTCATTCAAAATAAAGGTCAGAAGGTCATCTGTGCCTGCCTGTGCGGTACACTCGTGCCTTCCCAGAGGCACTGGAGAAACTGTGTCGTGGTGAGTTCAGGTGTGTACCAACCCACAAACAATCTGAGCACCGCTGAGCATCTTTTTCCAACTTGTTAGTGACGACCTACAAGGGAGTTAATTAGTAAGCTGCTGCCAAATATATATGGAACAGTAATGTCAAGAGTCATGCAAAAAGAAAAATCTCCCGCAATTTCTCACTGCTGTCTGTTGGTCAGCTACTTTGGGCTGTTGGCTCTGCTTTAAGCTCAGAGTTCAAGACAAGTTTAAACCTGTTGTGTCTGGAATGAGTCACATGGTATCTAAACCCTCACTGCTGTGTTCTTAGACTTGCCTAAATAGCCTAAATCCAGTTACTGTGCCTAGAATTAAGTGCTATATCTGAAGCAGACATTAATCGAGGTTAATTGATCTTCAGATGTTTTAAACTTGATTGTTCTATTAAAAACTATATAAGATTAAACTAAAAACCTGTCATGTTGTTCTCACTACATTCACTATAGGCTTGAGAATATAACCCACTGGTTTAGTTAATGGTGCCCTGCAGCAGAGCCTTTCCCCTCACCTCTCTGTGCTGTGTTCAGGTGGCTGTGGCGTCAGAGGATTCGTCTGCACTTAGAGGGTACAGGAATCAACCCCACCCCGGTGGACCTGCACGAACAGCAGCTGAGCCTGGAGCAGCACAGCCAAGCTCACCGCATCACCACCATGGGCATCCAGCAGCGTACGCCCCCACCACCCGTCATGTGTACCTGGTCCAGTCTGTCTGTCTGTGTCCTGTCTGTCTCACTGTTGAGTTTGCACTTGATAAAATATGCAGATTAGGGTTAGATTGACTACAGTGGGCAGACAGTTAAGAACATGATCATTATGTATGTTGATGTTTTTGTTTACCTGTTCTACTTCTAATGCAGTGACGTCTGATTTCTCAGGGACAGGAACACTACCTGAGAGCTTCTCCAAGCCTAGTCTCCTCCCCATCAGAAGCCTGAATGAAATCTTCATTGGAGAATCTCTGTCCTCCAGGTACCTCTGCCATCCAAACTGGTGCACATTAACTCCATCTAAACATGGTGGACCTGTGTCTGTTGTGACCCTCGTTAATCCCCAGCCCGTTCACCATCACCGCACTCGTCTCTCCGGCACTCATCAAGGGAATCTTTGTCCACCACAGGGTGAAGTTAAAACCCCATGTTAACCTCTTGCCTCATAGGGCTTCCTACTACGAGATCTCTGTGGATGATGGCCCGTGGGAAAAGCAGAAGAGTTCCGGACTCAGTATTTGCACAGGAACAGGATCCAAAGCCTGGTAAATGTGACAATACTCAACTTTACATTGACTGTTTCACTTGTGGTTCTTCACCAAAGGCTACACAGATATTAACATTATTAGAAATGTGTTGGTTCAGTAAATATTTCAGTACCAACACTGTTGAAAAATATTATCCCATTTTGTGTGCCTTGGACTTATTTTTCTTATTAGGTATCAAGTATGGTTTTATACCTGTATTGTATCAAAGTATAAAATTCTGGTATGTATGTTTATTATTAAAAAATTATTGTAGAGCAAGCATGTCATTAATGTTAGCTTGATTTCTTTCTGGTGAAAATCAGTGCTCCTTGATAATAACAATAACTTTACAATTGTCAATTGAGTGGCAAACAGAAAGTGAAAGTAAGTATGATGAGTTTCTACATCCTAACTGGAATACAGCAACCATATTTATATGAAATTCATCTCTGAGCCGAAGTGTATGAGCTGTTATTTTGTTAAGTCATAGTGTCTTCCAATATGTATCAGTGCCCATTCAGCAGTACATAGTAATATGTCATCCTATGTGTTAAGTCCTGTATAAATCCATGGACTGAGTTGGTTTCGTGCTGCAGTTTCTGTTGGTCAACCGGTCACGTTGTTACTGCTGTTACTGCTCCGCTCGGTTAAACTTAGTCTCTGGGTGATGGTGAAAAGGTTATTATTAATCACTAAATTTAAAAACATGCCTGTAACCACTGCCTTTTGAAGATGAATTACAAGATAACTGTAGCGTGTGCGCGCTGAAAACTGTCCGGGTGCTGCACTGCCCTCACAGTTGAGTTCCGCCTTTTCGTTTCGTCAACATCACGTTATAAACCAACATTTAGAAAATCTATTTTTGTGAGTCGTTTATAAATAATTGTTGTTGATTGTTATGTGAATCCATTTTTTTTTATCACCTCTACTACGATGTTTTTTTTCTCTTGTTGTCCTCAGGTCATACAACATCAACAAACTTGCTGAACAAGCTGTGGAGGAGATTCTAAAAATTGGTACGTGTGTGTGTGTGTGTGTGTGTGTGTGTGTGTGTGTGCAGGTTTGGATGCTAAAATCTCTGTGAAACTAAAATAAAGTTCTCTCAAATCATCACCTGACTTGACTGACAAACATCATGTATCTTTCTTCAGGAAAGTCCCAAACTGGTCTTGATATTCCACTTAATCGTGACTTTATTGAAAAAGGTGAGTTGTTAATGCTCCTGTGTTGACCGTTGTACATTTTTAAGCACTTTGTTTTATGTGACGATGCTGTGTGTGTGTGTGTGTGTGTGTGTCTACAGTTACTGATATATACAACGAGTCTCTGGTGTTCAGTCCGGATGACAGACGTTTGTTCTACAGCATCAGGGAGCCCATCGTCAACAGAGTATTCTCCAACAGTCGTCAGAGAGGCTTCGCCAGGAAGTCAGTGAACACTCCTCAGTCTACGAACACAAGCTCAATAAGAGTTGACACTGTCAGGATGTAGAGCTGGAAAGATGTAGCTTGTTGAATGTTGCGATGCCTCTGCTGTTTTAGGGTGTGTGTCCGCTCACGGTGTTGGGATGCCTGCATGGTCGTTGACGGTGGGACTTCATTCGAGTTCAACGACGGAGCCATCGCTACAATCAGCATGAGTGAGGAGGATCAGCTGCGGACTGTCCTTCTGGAAAACTGAGATGAGTCCAGAGCACACAACACTTGACTGGTTTCTCTCCAGTGTTCAAAGAGATGTGGTCAAAGAGAAGAACTAGTTTTTAGCTTTTAGCCTCCACTACTGTTGAATATTTTTATACCTGGGGGGGGGAAAAAGGTATCATTGTTACTATTGTTTCATTAAATGTGTGCATTGTGTTTTCTCCAAATGATTTCCACTTTGTTCCTTTACTTTTTAATCTCCAGACCACTATCTTACAGGTTATAATGGCTGAGAATCCACTGGTTTATAATGGCAATATGCCACTTTATAGACACTGTGTCAAACAATATTTAAAGTGCGTTACTATTGACTGTCTTTCGCTCCATCAAATCAACACTCTGTAAGCAGAGAAAGAGATGAAAGATCAGGGAAAAGGCGGGCTTATGTTACCAGACAGCAAATTAACTGTTTAAACCTGCAGTGCGGGACTTTTTCCATATAAATGAACGTCCGTTACCTTCAAGCTGTTGCCAAAGGAGTTCACACAGTACTGATTAAGCTGATCACCTTTTTTTTTTGTTGAGCCGTTTAAACAAAGATCGGTTTTCCAGAGCACAAGGGGGGAGCAAACGTAGTGATGGAGTAAGCTTCAATATGGGCTACAGGCTACAGCAACTAGAAGTATGTCGGAGCTTATGGTGTCATACAATTAATGTGTAATTACTCTCACTGCCAGAAGAGGGAGACAGAAGTTCCACACTGCAGGTTTAAATATGCATCCGTTTCTGATTAGACATTGGTCCATTTTGGTTGGTGCAGTGACTCAATATGTCAAAGAAATCTATCCTTGGTGATGATGCGTGTCTGTTTGGGGATCAGATACAAATGGACAGAAAATTGTGATGTGTTTTCACACTTGTGTCGACAGTAGTTAATTACTTTTAAAGCACAAGAATGACGTTTTTTTTGTTTTTTTGTTAACAATCCCAATTACTCTCACTGCTCTCTGACTTCTCTACCCTGTCTGTGGCTCTTTGGTCCCTCTGAAGATCTTTGAAAAAGCCTCACAAATACACGGTATAGTTTCATTTGAAAAAAAGGCTCAGTAATTTCCTGAAACAGCTGGTCACTAGTTTTTAACAAACAGGAGGAAAGTGTATTGACATGGTGAGATGAAATCACAGTGGCTCCGTTACGCTTGTTTGTTGGCGAAAGATATTTTTGAAACATAGCTTATATTTTTTTGTATCTCTTTGAGCCACTTGGGTCCTAAAAAAATGAAGTGCACTAAAAACAGAACTCTCACAAGACAGGAAAAATGAGCGTTGGAAGTGCGACTGAAACAGCAGCACGTGCTAGAGGCAGACATGCCTGACATGTCCGCAGAGATAAAGTGATGCAGACCAATTTGAAAGCAGTGAAGCCACTTGACACTAAATGCTTGACCAATGTTGTTTTGTAATGCTGTAAAAGAAGAGGGTGAAAAATGAAGAGGACACAGTTTAGTCATAAAGATTATAAATATGAAATAAAAATCTAGGCCTCTTGTATACACTTCTAGTTTGTAATTCCACTTGTTTGGAAAAAATACTGTTGGTGCACTTGCTGTGTTCTTTCTGAGGATTAGTTTACAAAATGATCAGGAAATTGTAATATGCAGTGTGCCAAAGGCAGGACTCCTTGTGAAAATACTGTGTCAGTATGTTAGGATGTGTTTTGTTTTTGAATCAGATAAAGTGGAATGAAAACAAAATGCTTTTGTGTGCTTATTTAAACTCATTAAACTCATTTAAACTCACTCTGTCGTTACTAAAGTACTGACTTTTGTCTTGGACATACACAAGCAGGTTAATTGCTGACTCTTGTCCAGAGGTGTTAATGGTTGTCTCTGTGTCAGCCCAACTGGTGACCTCACCTGTAACCCAATGTCAGCTGTGTGTGACTTGTTTTCACATAAAAGAAAACAAAACAACAGAAAATGTAATCCAAGTCTCTGGAAGCTGAGATCCCAGAATGATTTGAAAAGATGTTATTTACAAGTAAAATCCTGTTGGCTGTGGCTTCGGTCATTTTCAGTGGTCCACCTGGGAAACTCGACATGCTGGTCATCATAGAAGTAGATCATGAGATTTTAATATTCATAACAAATTTGGAAATTGCTGCTGCTTTCGCTTTGACTAACAGCTCCAGTCTCTCTCTGTCAAACACAGCAGCAGCTTCCGTGTCGAGAGACTATTACTCGTGACGTGTAACCAATCAGATAGAGCTGTGGGCGGGACATTGAGTGAGACTACAGAGTGGTGACCGCAGATGTATTAAGAGCTGATATTACAATACTTATTTGATAAAATAAATAAAGTCTAATACTTATAATACATCTATGGTGGTGACTACAAACAGAGGACAAAGTAGCACATTTTTAAATTTAACCCAAACACTCTTTTTCCCTTTATGCTGATCCGAAAAATGATCCGATCCGTGACTCAAAAACCGTGATACGATCCGAACTGAGTTTTGTGATCCGTTACATCCCTAGTCTCTAATCCAGTGTTTCTCAGTCCTGGTCCTGGTGACGCCCTGCATGTTTTAGATGTTTCTCTGCTCCAACACACCTGATTCAAATGAATGGTTTGTTATCAGGTTTGATGACGAGATGATCAACTAACTCGATTTACTCACCTGTTCTTCTGTAACATTTACATGTACTAAATTTATCTGATATATAGATACTTTACACATCTATATTTTGCATTACGAGTTTATAAAATACAACACATTATTTAAGATGAAACCAGTGGATCCCACCAATTTATCTGTGGGCCCCTTACTAAAAACTAGTGTCTAGGGCCTCATGTTTCACATGTCAGAGTTAGCATTCATTTAAATAGCAGTTAAAGGGTCAGGGGTCGAACTATTCAATATTTCAAAAACCAAAAAGCAGAGAAACTAATATCAATAAACACACGTCTTTTTCTTATTTCCTCTACCATCAATCATCTCATGACACGACTTATCCTGGGACCCTTTGGAGGGGCCCGGCCCCTGGGTTCAGAACCATGAAACTGCCTAACTGCATATGAAGCAGATAAACTAGCTCCACCTCAAGCAAATTACAGAGGCCGGTTAGTTTCAGACCCAGTTTTACTGTGGATACCTTGCTTATTTTGCTACGTTTACTGCAGCAACACATTTACTTGTATTGGTACTTTGACTCTTCTTGGACACACGACATACCTGGAATTAATCACAGGAACTTTGTGAATCTATACATACCAGTTTTATGTGTATGTATAAAAGCGTGTAGGTAATGTTTGCACTGTGCGTATAAGGGCTGTCCCAAATACCATTTTTAGGGCTTCGAGGGCTCAGGTTGACAGACAGCTAGGAATGAAACCCATGAAAACAAGCGTAGACAAACAAGTGTGTATCTCAGTGGTTTACTTGTTCAACTCGGAAGGGAAAAGTAACATTTTACAAGTTAAAACATTCCATTAAAGTTCAGTCTGTATGACGTGACTGAAGTGGTAATATAGAGCACTGAACATGCAGCACATCTATACCGACATAATGAGCAGAAGTCACATGTACATTAATGAGAACCTGGGTCCAGTTGTTAAAGCAGCACACAGCCAGATGATGTGTCTGTTCGGTAACAGTATGTGATGCAACAGGAATGTCCACTGCTTTTCACATTCAAGATCCAGGTTCACTGTTTTACATTAAAACCTCTAAAACCACTGATCATTACAGCTGAGAACAGCACATTTCTGCCCATCAGTATTATTAAAATGTCAATCAACTGTCCCAAATACAGACATCCTCATTTCAAATCAAGCCTTTTAAACCATGTCCCTTACAAAATATTTTAAATTAACACATTAGAACCTAAAACAGATTCAGAAATCCACTAAAAGTGTGTTAACACATTCCAACAAGAGCTGGATTGACTTTTTAGTAAAGTATTACATTACATTTCTCCACAAGCTAGCACGTTCAGTCCTTTCAGGCAGAATGAGTGGGTCGTGTTAGTTGTAGTTGGTTGTGTTTTACCTCTTATTTTTTTGTCTAATATTATAGTTTACTCCTTGTAAAATATGCGGCTATGCTGCCAGTAACTTGTCATGCCTGTGGTCATATGCTGTAAACTCTGCCTCTTTAATGTCAACACGCTCATGGATACATGGGTTTATCAAGTTGATAACTAGCTTTGTGTGACCGCTTGCGGTTCTTGGGGTTAGTAACGGAAAGATATCCTGGGTATGTTGAATTTGCTTCGTAGTACAGGCCTGTGGTCACAGTTTTTTTTTAATGCGAGTCTGCCCTTGAACCCTGCAGTTATTGTCGGGGGGGGCTACAAACCCACTGCATCAAGGCTGACACTCAAACATCTGGAAAACGCAGCAAAATTAGAGAATTCAGGCAGAGGGCAGGGTCTCTGCAGATACAGAGAGACACACACTAAGTGGGTCATGGTGATGATTGAGAGGACTTATTTTTGTACAAGTCTACACATTTTCCCCCCTGAAAAACCCACTCATTCTGCCTATAAAGGCTCGGTCCAGGATGTGACCTTTATTACCGTTAATGCCAGCCAACACTAAAAGCATCTTCTGTAGCAGCAACAAACACTAAAACGCGGGTCTGCTGCAATACTGCAGCACCAAACACTCCGCAACAGAAACTATCTTAATGTTAAAAACATGGAGGAGGTTAAAGTTTGAACCTCAGCTGGCACTTCCTGTTCCACATGGTGCGATCGCTGAGCCTGCTGGCGGGCGTGGGCCGGGCGATGCTGGAGAACGGCCTGGAGTTGATGGAGACGTGAGGCATCTCCTTCTTCAGAGAGGGCAGGTGGCTGTTATGTACGACGCCGAACACATCCAACAGGCACAGCGCAGGGAACATCTTACCCACGTCACTGAAAGTAAGGCAAGGGTGCAATTTTTAAACTCTGTGACAAAAAAGATCTACTGGAAGCAGGGACAGCAGCAGGGGAACTTACGTGAGAGCAGCGAGGTGAATTTGATAGCAGCGACTCAGTGACAGGTGCAGCAGGTCCTTCAGTTGTTTGAGGACAGGGAAGCTGTTGGCCATCAGCAGAGTGCTGTCACTATGCCAAGGACACAAAGAAACATAAGGCTGCATTCATAGAGTTCATATCCTTTTGTAAAGTTATTAAAATCTGTTCACAAACAGGTGCCAATTTACACATCAAGCAGACACCCTTTAGCATTATTGCAAGCTATGATCGAGCATTGAAGTTGACAAATGTTGCTGTTGATTTTTAGTATCGACACATATTTCTAAGATTTTAAAGCCTGAAACAGACTGGACCAGTAGGCTAATAACCAAACAGTTCATGAAGAACACAATCTTACCTTAAATCTAGAGTTTGAATGTGGGGGCATCTCGCCACCAGCACCTTCACATCTGTAAAAACACATCATTTCAGATTTTTTTGTCTGTTGATCATTTAAGCAGGAGGGGGGAGGTGTGGGGGGGCTTCCATAACATTTCGATGATGTGTAAACGTGGGACGCTGTAGTGACTCACTTGAGCAATATGGCTTTTCTGCTATGGGTTAGCCCTCGTGATGCAGTCAAAACCTTCACAAACCACCTGAGATCCAATTCAGCTTCCCAACTATTTTTATGAGTTTCACACTAAAGTTTGTCAAAATTAACAAATTTTAAATTGGAGACCTACTCATTTTCCTTGGAACACACTCAATGACCAACGCTATGTACCATAAGGTACAATGGTAGCACACACGGATCTTAGAACGTGAATGTGATGTTAGAAAGTGGACCAATCTCAATTTCACCAATTTATTTTGGCCATGTCTGATGCTCTGATGAAGGCCACTAGGCTAGATTGGTGAAATTGAGATCAGTCCACTTTCTAACATCCCGTTCACGTTCTAAGATCCATGTGTGTGCTACCTCTGTACCTTATGGTACACAACATTGAAAAAAATACTGAGCAAGGGCATCCTCAAGATCTAAATACTCAATGACCACTCATGGCTCCTGGCGACTCACAACATCAAAAACCTAGCATCACTATTCATTATCAGATGAATTTCCATTATCCAAACAGCAATCATTTCATTGTCTTGCTTATTGGCCACTGATATACCATATAATGCATAAAGAATCAGAGTCCCTGCATGGAGTTTCATCAGCACTGAATTCTGGGTGACAGACATTCATTTACTGAATGGCTAGCACTGAAAATGGCAAGACTAAGCTGGTTGACATGGATAACGAAAATGCTCTGGTGGTTCATGAGTGCACAAGCTTTGGGACAAACTTCCCTTTCTCCAGAGGAAACAGCAACTGTTGCACCTTTTCATATCAACATATTCTATTATCCATAGATGCTTTAAATATATGCTTTTTTGGTAAACATTTGTTTTTCACTCTGACGTTTATACTTGAGTACAAGTATACTTATACAATATTTGATTTGAAATATAATGTAACCTGTAAGTTGGTAATGTCTGTATGACAATAATTGAGCAGTTAACGTTTGGATGCGTAGTCGCACAACACTTTTGTACAGAGCGTCTTCCATGACGAACACAAAAGCGTTGCACGTGGTCAGTAAGTCAGCATCAGTGCAGACTCACTGTGGGATGGTTTTATTGGCTTCTTCTTCAAGGTAATTAGTTTGGGATGGCACTTAATGTGACAGGACACACAAACGGAGTGAGAGGGTAGTTTGAAAAAGGCCCACAGTGTTGTAGCATGGACAGAAATGAGATAGTTTGGGATAACTTTGCATTTTAAAAGATCTGAAGCAACTTACTCTGAAGTCAAAATATATTAGATACCGAACCACAGAGCAGAAGATGAATATGACAGTGGGGCTATCATGACATCGGGAGAATCTGACCCTGATTTGCTACACAGCTTGCCTAGCTGCTGTGGTGGAAACAGTATTTCTATCGTCACTGAAGTGATTTGGCCACAAAATCCCCCACTTACCGTCTAGAGTGAGGTTCTCTCTGTAACCGCTGAGGTTGAGGTGAGTAACACTGGCGCTCAGATTGTTAACAACACTCTTCACGTGGTTATTGTTGAAGATGCACCACGATATGTTCAGCTGCTCTATACTGCACAGGGGAAAAAACAAACAAACAGAAAGCACAGAGCATTAGTAAACAGCTGAGGTGGAGGATGAGCCGAAGTGTTTTAATACATGGAAATAGAGTGCGGCTGACCTGGAGCAGGAGTTGAGCATGTCAGCCAGAGCGGGAGCAGAGAAGCCCGAGCAGCCACTCAGGTTGAGCTGCAGCAGGTTTGGGTTCTTGGACAGAGAGCTGAGAGACACACAGCCAACATTTACATTGCCACTTCTACACATGATAAACAGTAAAACATTGAATGTTCCCGGCCTATTTGCTGGGCTGGTCTAAATGGGTCATAGGTTTATAACCGATTCATCACTTAAATCATTTTCAAAGAGAAAAAGTAAAACTTAAAAAAGACCCCTCCTCACATGCATTGACCTTTAGCTAGCGGCGGAGCTAGTAACCATATCGCAGGGGAGTCACCACGAGCCTGAACATGGCTGGAGACCAAACTGCGAACGGACACAGCCTCTGAGACAAGTGGAGGCCAGTTTGGCAACATTATATGCACACAGAGGTGATTAACAGTGGCTCTGATGAGGACTAACGGGGACTGGAGAGAGGTGAAGCAGCAGAACGAGAAGGAATATTTTCACATCTTCCTCTGTGAATTTAGGATTTACTTTGGGGAAACCAGAGGTGATTGTGGAAAGACAAATCAAGATGGTTTTGCTTGATTCAGTTTTTATTTCTTTCATGTCTGGTTTGAGTGAAGTGTGTTTTATGGTGGCAATTAAGCTCGTCTTAGTTTGGTAAAAGAGAGAAACTTGATTTCATAAGGTGTACAGTTTTATTTTTCTATAAGTAAGGAAAATAGGTGAAAGAATATTTCCTTTCTTGACATTTTGTGAGTTTGTTTTGTTTACTTATCAGCCTAAACGCTAAAAGAGCTTGTGAAACTTGCCGCTCGTATACATCTCCCAGCTGAAAGATAAGATAATCTTTTATTGATCCCCATGGGGGAAATTCAAATGTTACAGCAGCTCAAGTAAGAATAAATACAGGTAAAATGAGAATAGAATGAAAAATAGGACCGAATGAAATAGAATAAACTATATAAGACAATTAGACACAAAAATTACAATAGCAAACAAAATTGTGCAATATTCCAGTCCAATGTAGTAGTGACACTCAGTGGGAGTTGGTCATGTGCTCTAAGTGTTAATTAT
>JBBPCS010003211.1:0-12559 GCA_037974645.1 Hollardia meadi
AAAGTTATCTCATGACACTTAACATGTAGAGTAGGTCTAGACCACACTCTTTATTATTAGTTATTAATTATTAATTACTTCCTGCTCACGTCTCAAGTTTTACTTGTAGCATTTAAGCTACAGGTCTATGGAACTTCTGAAACAAGTAATAACTCTTCCTTCCTCTTACAAACGAGAAGTTATTTCCAAAGCCTTTAAACTCCCCCATGCTCATTTCAGTTCAGCCAGGGGCGCTTGAACCATAAAACCATCCAGTTAAAGTAACTCGGAAATGAATCAGGGCAGGACAGTGTCAAAGGCAAATATGCCAATCCATCATCACAACTTTACACTGCACTATAAGACTATTACTGGACTGGACTATTACTGGGTATTTAAGGGTCCATTTTGCAAATTAGTTAAATAATAGTAATCTGGGAGGAAATAAATTCCAGTTCCATAGCAGCAGATTAGAAGATGAGACCAAATGAAGGGTTTGGCTCAATCCTGTTTATGAGGATTTTTAGGATTTCACTCAAAAGTTTTGCTTTGTTACTTTGTGTGTACCAAGGCAACCGCAAGACTGTCCTCAAAAGAAAACAAAAGTATTTGTTCAGATGTCTGTATTTACCAAATGAGGACCTGTAGCAGTCATGTGAGTTATGTCTCTTATCTGTCAGGGACAAAAGCAAAGTAGACATTGTCATGGTGCTACAAAACCCCTTAGGGAGCACAAATCAGTGTATTGATTTTTAATTAACAGTTTACATGCAAAGATTTGTGGCTGTGGTTCATTTTATGTTGTGTTTAAAACTCTGACTGCTAACAACGTCAACCAAGACAAGAAGAAGTAAGCACTTATCACTAGCGTAAACACAGAGAACACGTCTTTCTAACAGCATATCCCAATATATTGAATATATTGAATCGTAACCCCTACATCTTAAAACCTATTCCAGATTCTTGCCAATACACAACCCTAGTCAATACTGGTTTCGTTTCAACATGACTGTGATCATTTTCTAACTAAACTGGTTTCTTAGCCTAAAATCTAACCACATCTGAACCATAGTGGTGGCAGAAAATACTCGTATGAATTGTTTTTGTCATTGATTACAGCTTTGGAATGCAATTACAAACAACGTTGCCCTGCTTTTAGGAGTGTCAGATCGGAAAACACTCATTTAGTTTGGAGGACTTGTTGAAAACTTCCCACCAATAAGCATGCTGACAACACTGAACTTATTTTCTTTTAAGGGCCCATTCAGACTTTCGGAATAGGGCATTTAGGCAATTAGTGCAGGGCTGTGCAGTGGAGTGGGAGGACACACCCGGGAGAGTATCATCGTTTGGTTCCGTTAACTCCGCCTGGACGGATGGTTCCTGGTTTCCAGTTCTCAGTTTGGGAGCAACAACTCTTCCAGAGAGGCTTTCTCGATTTGCAGAGTGCTTCTCCTCCCCCGCTCTTGCAGTCTCCTGGTAATGCCATGTCGTTTAAAAGCAAAACAAAACAGAAAATTGGAGCAAATTGTAAATGGCTTAAACAACAATACTGTTGAGTAGCTGGCCTGAGCGCTGGATTAGTGATTGGCTACCGCAGCGTCACATCTGGTTGCCAAAAATGGATTCTGTTCGTTTTCGTCGCAGCGCCACTGCTTTTTATTTATTTATTCTTTCAAAAATCCCTGCGGCCCACACCGATGCAACCTAATATGACTACCCACACTCAAAATGGATGGAAAGACTTCGCCTACGGTCTGAATGAGGCCTTAATCAGGTGAATCTTTCCTGTCTTGATTATTATGTATGTGAGGTTGTTTTGCTCCATTTTGTTACTGAGTCAGATATGATGGATGTTTCGCAAACTTTTCTTTTGCAGTTTGGTACTTGGCCTTTTTACTGCTTTTCATCCTCCTCTCACCAAAACCATATTTAAGAAAGAGCAATGCCAACTTCCTCTGTCTGTGTGTTTAGTCGTCATGCACCTGAGTCACGTTCCATGCACCTTGCACCTTTGAGACTTGAATCTTACAACAAGCCTATTTCAGTTCCTCAATATTCACATACACATGTCATCAATGTGTTAAACTTTACCATCATTCATTAGACAGTTAATGGTTCTCAAGTGCTGTGCATTGTGTGGATAGCTGCTACTTACATGCAGCACTTTCTTTATAACGCATGCAAGTATTCTTCCTCCATCTTTTTCTTGCCAAACACCTCTCAGTGGTGTTGCCTGTGCTGGAGTGCTGCAGCAGATTCAGGGGAAGAAATCATTGTTCTCCTTGAGGGCTTAAAGAGCTGGAGGAAAGAGTACTGCTCCCCCTCCTCCTTCCTGTCGCTGCCTTCTTCCCTCACCAGTTATCATCTGTCTGTGAAATAAAGTGCATCACAATGTTCCCATATGGCCAAATGCACCAGAGAACTCAGTAACTTTGCACGATGAATGATTCACAGATAGGGGAACAAGTACAGCTGTGTAATACTCGCTAGTGATAAATTGGGTTTCTATAATAAGGGCTGATATCGACCATTTATTAAAAAGTGTGCATCATCCAATCAGTGTTGTCCACTTTTGGAATGATGGGCGTGCTACAGCTTTATTGACAACATAGTTATTGTAAAATTGATTAATTTTTGCCTATAGGACCAGAATGATGCATTGCATCATTTTGTCTGTTCGATTGAATTGATGCATCATTTAACCGGATTCCCCTGGCTAACACATGTACAGGACATCATGACTGAGAGCTCATTTTGCTGACAGCTCTGGTCAGCAAGCTGTATGTAGGAGATTGTGCAAAGAGGTTGACTGCCCAGTCCTCCCGTTTTCCAGCTTGTTTGCCTGTGGAGAAAGTGGCAGGGCACAACTATAGAGAGGCAAAGTCCCACCCCTCCGGGTATCCCCAATGGGACCTTATTTCAGGAGAAATATGAATGATAGTTAACGACGAGAGGCAAATCATTTTTGATGAAATGATTTAGCAAGTCATTATAATCTCAGTTTGTGGTAAAGATAGTAAAGGACCATTTCATTTTGTGTGAAACCAACACTAACATGGCCATTACCTTGGCCCTGTTAAAGAGGTGAAAATCTGTCTGGCCATGTTGACAACTGCAGCTTTGAGAAAGGAGATAGTCTGTTCTGTAGCTTGCATGAGACACTGACTCTACTAAGAGTTAAAAGCGAGACAACGTCACTTATGCGTCAGTTGGGTGTGGAGCAGTTTTCTGTCATAGATGCGTCTCCACTTCCTCCCATTGTACAAAAATAAAGACAAACCATCCCGGATACAAGTGCTGCCATCTTGGAGCTGGTGAGGTCATTTAGAGCCAGAGTCAGAGTAGTGACGAGGTGGTGGAGAGGTGGTGGTATCGAGTTCCCACCATAATCAATCGCTAGCAGGGCTCAGCTGTCAATCACGACTTTTCACCCAGTTTTTATAGCATCAAATAACTAAATAAAACCAAACTGAACACTTGAACATACATCAGCGTGATAAGAACTACATAAAACTACAGAAGCCATCTTTGGAAAAAATTTATTTGACCTGTTCTTTTTATGTACATGTTTCCATGTACAATGAACATGAAGGGGGCAGTATATATGACCTACATTGCAGCCCGCCACCAGGGGGCGATCCAGATGTTTTGGCTTCACTTTTGGGGAGCTCTCACGACGTCCCTCTTTATATACAGTCAATTGTCGTAGCCCATTGGAAATTGTACCTATTTATAACTCCCCACATTGCAACAAGATATCAGAATGAAGCTAAAACACAAAATGTATTTCATTAAACTGTCAATAATCAACTTTTTTTCTTTAATGTATGAAGTAAATATTGATTGCACAAGGTAATGGTTATAGATTAATGACACCATCAGCGTTTAGATTGGTTTCCTATAAACCTCACCCTAATTGTGCCATTTTGTCTGCCACTGGGCATTTAATCTGGGAGAATGAAGACTGACCAACAGCCTCACACTTCTGTCCTGTGTTACTGGTAGATGCTACTGAGGAAAACGGAAAGCAATTTGATCGTGTTTGCAACTATGATATCAACAATAATACCACCTGGAAACGCTAGAGGGGGAATGTCCTGGCAATATGTGGAATAAATACATTTAAATATATGATCCAGATAATTGTTGTCAGCCTTTGAAAATTACCCAGGGAGTATCTCTGTCTTAGCATTATTCCCTACCCTTTTCCTCTTCTCCTTTCCTAACTCCTCCCCTCCTCTGGTCTCCAGTGGTTCTTTTTCAACATGTCTCCCTTTCTCTCAATTTCTGTCCTTTGTTCCATTCATTAATCAGGCTCCCTATTCCCCCTTCCCTTTAGCTCCCTGAATACAGTTTTCTATAAGTAATGCAGCCTCCCGCTCTGCCCACATCTGGAGCCACTGTTTAGCCATCTTCTAAAATTCCTGGCATGTTCCTTCTCTGGGTCAAGCATCCTTCTGCTCACTGTCTCCAAGGATCCAGCAGCATAAATTAGCCTGTGTCCTGACACAACCTATGCACATAGTTATATCCTAAGGCATGCATTATATGTGGTGAACTTATATTAGCCAGTGTTTTTCCATGCTGAGCCAACAACAACAGAGCAGACAAATAATATATTTCACTACTAGTAACAAAATACATTTTTATTGACCATAACTTTCTAAATTCTTGACAGAAATTATTTTAAAACATCCTCACCAAAATTCAATACAAAGACATGTAACTTTGCTGTTTTATTTTCATCTTCCACTGAGCCATGCACATGTGTCCCATCTTTGCATGTGCTGCTGAGCAAGCTTCCAGCATGTGAAGTTCGTTACTACATAAGTAGCCACTCATGTGTTTTGACTTTTGTTTTCTCTCCTTCTTCTTTGTTTTATTTAGCGAAGGCCACCCTTTCGCTGTAATGACAGCCTCCCAGCACATCCTGTGGCCTTCTGCCATCCAGATACACATGGAGGGCTTTCTGGCAAGACTTGACTCAAATCTCCCACTGTATTGAGCTGTATCACAGTTTGATTAAAGCAGACCTGATTTAGATATGCCAAGGAGGTCATTCAAAGAGACTGCACTCATTATGAGCGTGTTTATAATGAATAAAGCACCATTAACAGTGAAATTGGTGAGAGGAGTTTGATGCGTGCCAGAAGTCTTTGCCAAAACTCATGTGCTGTTATATAATGTTGAAAATATGCTGAAAGCACAGTATACGATTTCATCTTCTCCCTTCTGATCTATATTCCACTCCATGCACCTTTTGCTCATAGCACCACTGTAACTATTTGAGCCAAAATAACAGGCGTATTTGGAAGAACAGTCCATGTGTCCAAGACCGACCACTTCACACAAGTCGTCGTGCTTGTTCCTCTAAGCAATGGGCACCTAGCTCTAAGTAAGTTTTGTGCTCTAAAAAAATATCAAATGTTTGCTAGTTGAATTCAGAACATATAAGCTATTTGTACAGTAGTCAGATTAGGTGATTTAGAGAGTAAAGAACATAAAATTTCCTTATATTGGGGTGACTTATTCTGCGTTCCAGACAAGTCAGAAGTTGAAAATTTCCATCCTCCTACTAGAAAATGTACAGTGGAACGTGACTCAAAGTCAGAGTTACTACTTGCACACTCGGGGCAAATCCATCTATCCCAACTTCAGGAAGAGCTAGTTGTCTGACATCACAGAATAATGCAGAATCCATGGAAGCACACAATGTCAAAGCTAAACCATCAACTAAAATGCAAGGTAAAGTAGTGTCTGTACCTAATTAAAATAATACATGCATGTAAATTAATGTCAGAATACTGCATGTCGCCAGTGTTATGAGGTAGCGTGTTGTATTAAATAATCTCTGAAAGTCATCTTGTCTGCACAAAAGTTGTCGAAAAATGTGAAATGGTTGGAATATTTAGATACGTTTCCAAGAATAAATTCCAAGGATACACTGGTGAAAGTTCAATTGCAGCCAAAGAAACATTGCTTTGTCACTCAGAGTCAGCTGTATTTTTTGTCTACGTTTGGTGTTGTGTACCTGCTCTTGGAGGTTGGAAGTTGGACATTTCAACTGGGAAATTTCAACCTTCGACTTTGACTGGAACGTAGCATTGTATCTCAGTCAAGTATCCCAGGATTCAATTTTATGTTGGGTGATTCTGTACCTTTCAATATCTGTCCAATGTAAACATTCCCTGCCAATTCAGAAAGTGTGCTGTTCATGCATCAAGGTGGAAAGTAAGGGTGTATCAAGTCTGGCTTTGGTGCGGACTGGAGTTCTCACCCTACCAAAAAACAGCAAGTGGTGTTTACATGTTTATTATAATCTGATCTTTCACTATTCTTGGTGTTAGTGTCTTAGTGTTTTTGTTGTCTAATCATAACCATACATTTTCTATTCTTTATTTGACATCTTTACCTAATCTTAGCCATACCATAGTTCCCATGTTCTGATTGTAATCATGGGTTTTGCAGTTTCACTCAATATCAACGTTCTTGTCTGCCGATGTGTTATATATGCAAAAAATTAGGATGACAGGCAAATAAGAAAGAGGACCATCAGACACTCTGCCAGCATTGTTCACAGCTCATGACAGACAACCTCAGCTTGATTCCATCAGCTTTGGCAAACCTTGCAGCACGGAGCCGAGCGTCTATACTTTAAAAGTACTGTCCCGAGAATCCATGTAAACAGGCAGGAATTTACATTTCAGACTTCCAGAATCATACCCACAGAACAGGGGTCACCATCTTCCACAGCGGAAAGAGCTCCAAGGCATTCGTCTTGGTCAATTTGTGGGACGATTGCATGCAAGGATTTCCTCTTTTTTCTGAAAGGCTTGTATGCGGCATACTTTATTCTGGCCTTGAAATAATCCTGATCCCTGCTCTCTGACAATGAGACATTTCTCTTTGTGTTTCTCTCTCTCTCTCTGGGTCAATGCCAGATTTCCTTTTGGCTCTCTGGAATTTTTGTCAGCAAACTTGTAGCGTGAATGTCACATTGTTATTTCTGATGAATGCAATGCCCCTGATCGTTGATGGTATTTTTTCCATTTTCGACTGCGAGATGCATTGAAACTGCCATCACAGTCTGGATTTTGAACTAATTTCAGGTACAGGCTCCAAAGCGATAAACAAATCTCCTTTTAAGGCATAAGATTGAACAAAAGCATCAATTTTCTCTCTTGTATTCTTCTCACAATTCTGCAACAGCAGCAAGTAGACAGTGTCTGACAAATGCATGATGGGTATTGGTGAGGAGTGGGTGAGGGGGGCAGAAAAATCGACTGGCAGAGTAACGAATGGCAGACAGCCTGGTTGTCAGCTCACAGTGGCTATCCTTCATGGGGGACTGGTAAATGAAAATGACAGAAAGAGAGGAGAGAAGGAGGAAGCAGGAAAGAGGGCAGGCTTAGTTCAAGTACCACCAAAATCCTCCAGAATGAGGATTCGCAAAGGAAGCAGGTCAGATGGGTCAGACACAGAACTCGTTTGACTGATGGATTTTTATTAGATGGATAGATATTTATTTGTCCTTTCGGAAATTCATCTTGTGCCATACAGCAATCGTCAGACATACAACAACGTACAACCACAATTACAAGATACACCATCACAACCCCAACAACAAACAACAACAAAATACCTCAACATAACCATGAACCCACACGCAACACATAATACATAGGTGCTCCGCATTTTACAAAGTGCAGCATTCTCCCTCACAGAGGGCCAGTTAGTTTTGTTTCTACAGTTTGTTCAAAAGTACTATACTGGTAGGCACGAATTAGCTTTTGGTTTTTGTTGGAAAACTCTTCAGTATACTGTAGCTGCTAGTGATGCGTGAGTGTCATCTTATAAAATGAAGAAAATCTCTGAAATTCAAAGTTTGTCTGTGCAAGAAATTTAAAATGAATTTCAGTATAGAATTGACCAAATTTTAAAGACAATGAAAAGCCATTTTCTCAATTGTCTTCCAACCTCGGGTGACATGGAAAAAAATGACATCACTTTCTTCCCTGCTCCAGTCAGGATTTAGCAACATTTCAACATCAGTTGATTGCTTTACGTGTATCATTATTGTTGTTGTTGTTGTTGTTGTTGTTGTTGTTATTGTTTCAGTTAAATCTGATGAAGCCACAGGCACACAGTCCTGATGAAGTAGAATAGTTGAGCTTTTGAGGGTTCTGAACTCTGAATAAATAATAATTAAGCATATTTCTCCTAAGATAAATTTGTCACATATACACATATACACACATAGGAAACGTAGTCAAAAATATTTGTATTTTATAGAGAAATACTTAAGGTTTGAAACCCAGTTTTCCGAGGTTTTAAATAAGCCATTTGGTAAAACCTGACAGTTTTGTTACTCTGTGCTGATTGTTGTATTTTATATATTAACGGCATTAATTTTTGTCTGCATTTTTCTTTCTGTCACCTTGAGGACTTTGTCTTCTGCAATTCTGCTATTCATTATTGAATCTTTTGCACGATTGTATTAGAAGTTTATCTAAATTGTAGCATCTTGGTCTTCAGTGTTTTTTGACCACTTTAGAAGGAATAATTTAACATATTAATGCAGACATGCACGTAATCTAACCAATATGTTGCATTCAGTTCAGGTAAAGTATGAGAAATTATAAATAGTTGTAATACATGAATACCACACATTATACCAATTAGTCATAATAGAAAGCTAAATGCTGAGACATCTGCCACTCTAAGTGGTAACACAACTGAAAACCAACTGGAAAAAAGGAAAAAAGGGACCAGCCTTAAATATGAATAATTATGTCATGTAACACCACTAATTATACACATATAATTATTGGTGTTATATAATAAATTATCCTGTCTGCAGTCAATTCAAATAAACAGATTTGGAACCTGACAAGTAGTGTCAATAAATGGGTATACTTGACTTCATCTGTCAGAGCTCAACAAGGTGAGCACTTGTACTTTCTTCCCTGTTTACTGTACTTAACATTTAGTGGGCAACTAAAACGATCAGTTTTCTTTCATGGTAAAATAGAGTGACATGTAAACAGAACCCAATCCGCTCAACTGGAGATGCTCACACAGAGGCCATTTAGTGAATGAGCAATCAAGATGTTTATGAAGTCTGTTGGCACACTGAGGCTAAATTAGCAACATGTTGATTGACTTTGTTGCTGATGACAATTATAACAATTAGCATATACTTATGTAATTAGACTTACTACACCTGCAGGACCTGAAACAACTATCACCAGCTTGACAAGCAGCCAATAGCACAAGGGTCAAAGAGGTGTTGCATTACATACATTTTTCTGTGGAATGATTATTAATTGTTGTGTGAAAAGGCACAACTTCAGGGACAGGGAGGTGAGAACAATGTTAATAGAGAAATACAAGAAGTGGCAGCAGGAGAAAAAAAAACATATATTTCGAGGTTATGATCATCACACAAATGAATTAACTGTACAGAGGTTTATAAAAATGCACATTGTATTTTATTTCACAGTTGTTTTACCTTCTTAATTGACGTCACAATGTCATTGGAACAAGTTCTGGCATGACATTTGATTGTCAGATAGAGATCTGTCTTTATTTGGCTCATGGTGGTTATAGCCGTGGAGGTGGAGATGGCGGTGGAGTCCAGCTGCTGCAGGAAAGGCAGAGCAGGCGCTCACCTCAGGGCAGTGGCAGGGCCGAACTGTGATCTGCAGGGGTGACACTGCAGCATCCATTTCATACTGTAGCACGCACTGTGTTGTGCTACACAGGATCAGGATGATAGTCCATTTCACCACCGCCCAGACTACTTCAAGCTGCAGTTGCCTCCAAAGTTAATTTAAAGTCCCCTTGTGTGATTGGACAGTGGTGAAAATTCTGCCTGGAATTTGATTGGTTTACATGCAACTGTGAGCCTCGAAAACTGCTCTGCATGACTCTGCTAACAGGCAGACTTGTCCACAGGGCTGTAGCTGACCAATTACAGCTTTAAAAACAAATGCTACAAAAGCATTAAAAAAAAAAACCACCTGTTGCTTTTTGCATGTCAGATATACAGATGCTAGTAGTGGAATGTAAGGGGCTCACTACATTTTAATCTGCAAAAGGCTGAAAGTAAAAACACATTATTAGACTAATTTGAGAGATTTGCTATATGATGGTGTGAGTCACTGTATTATACTGTGTAGCCTCTTAGCTAATTAAAAATCAAACATTACCTAGTCATTGCCGTCCACCTCTCGAACATAAAATACTATAATCTGTAAAAACCTGTCAGGATGTTTAAGTGATTTTTGTCTTTAACATTTAACAAACAAGGTGTTTCACTGGAGAGTTTTTGTGTAACATGATGGTGAGAAGACTTCCAAAGGAAAGGCTTGAATGTTTTTAAACATGTTTCAGTGATAACATTTTTTTATATAAATCGTTGTAAAAGGACTTTTCAGCTTTTTGTGACCTTCCTTTTCCTCACATTTTCAATGTGCTCCGGGTGTCTCGACTAACAATCATTAAAACACCAGTCTGCGTGCATGTCAGTGTGGCTTTTATAATTTGGAAGTTTCCTGTCCTCAAAGTGAGATGCACCAGATTCAGCTGCATATTGCTGGAGGATGCACAGAGAACCCTGTTTAAGAGTTTGCATGTATGACTCTGCCACAATTAGCATTCAACATTAAACTCGTCATTTGGAAAAATAACTTTACTGAAAAGCCCAAAAAGATATGAGTGTATAAATTTCAAATCTTAAAATTTTATTTGTCCATCATATTTTAACCACATGAGTTATATTAGATGTTATTTCAGTGATAACATGTTTAATTTTCCTTGACTGTAACAGATAATTATTTTTTTATTTTCTCTTTCCTCCTCCTTCCATTAGATAATTTTGTTTAGTTTAGTTTTTTGTCCAGATTAACACAATCATCAAACACATTTGAACATTTGGTAGATTTGGCTAACAGCTGAAACCTTTGCTTAAAGCTCTGTCACTAAGTCTCACTGTTTCTGTCTTTACCTGTAGTTTAATACATTCAAATCAGCACCTACCTCATAGGTTTTATACTGTTCGGTTACAAAATGTTAATCTGCACCTGTTAGAAACTTAGAAGAATTCTTGGTGGCCATGTGATAAAATCATTTCTTCTTTGGCAAAGTTTCTTTGAATTATTCAAAAAAAAAAAAAATCACAAAATTCTCAGCATACATGTTGCAGATATACTCTGTAAATGTAATGCTCATAAATGATCTACTGTATCTGGCCTCAAGCTTGTTTACCAGTTTATTTTAAGGCGTCCTGTAAATTGCTCGTGCTAGTGGATTCCTCCATAAGTGGAGTTTATCCACACTGCAATAACAAGTCAAAGTTCAATGCCACTGTCAGTGTTAAAATGATTTTTCCCTTTTCCTTTTTACGTGCTTGTTTTCTTCAGGGGCCATTGTGGAGGAGGTCAGATTTAAAATGGAGCTATCCAGTTGAAGCCCTGATCCCTGTTTTCAAGCGCTGAACCAACAGTGAGCTCAGCCGAAACATAACTCCCCATGAAGTGTTGCAAAAATCCAATTTTTTCGCCTCTGAACCTCCTTAAGCCCCACAGCTCCTTTGATCATCATAATAATTGGAGACATTCTCATTTACAAACATCTTTGTCATATTTTCTTCATGCTTTAAAAAAAGACCAACTGGAGCTGTTGATGCTGCCTGGCATATCAGGCATATCCCAGCACCAGATGATGACTGGTGAGGAGTCACTTCAGCATCTTCAAACATTACAGTCCCATTGTGAGCACAGTATCACATGTATCTATGTATTAAAATGTCTCTACATATGCCCCATTGAATATTTTAGATTGTAGTCCATTATAACAATTATCGTTCTTATCATGTGCTTCAAAAGGTGATATCTGAGCTTCCTCCCGTCTCTCTGCTCTGCACAGCAGGCTTTGATTTTGCTCTTTTGCTTTCACTAAGCTTATCTGCAACTGGCACAAAGTGAGCTATTGCTACAACGGCGTCTAATCAGCTGCAAACACGCACTCTCCACTTCCTGGTCTTTATTGACCCCTGACATCTGATTGGACTGAGAGGAGCACAAATGCCCTGTTCCTCTCATCCACGCTCTGCTGTCCTTTTCTGAAATGGCTGACATGTTTGGGGTTGCTATTTCTACCTTGTTGTGCGTTTATTTTTGTCATTTCTTCAAATTACCTGAATGGCAGACAAAACAAGATAAAAGTTAAATGATTCCCCTCTGGAAGGATGCGGCAGGAAAATAAAAAAGGATGCAAAGCCGAAAAGAAAGAACATGCAGGAGTTAATGAAATTGAAGCCATAAAATGGGAGAAATAGGGCCAATATCATTCGGAAGATGTGTCTCCCAGACAGACGGGCAGAGAGGACGGACGGTAGACAGCGGCAGTAATGGCACTCGGCTTTCAGCTGCAGCACCAGCTGTGCCCGATCCAAATGGGCACCGACAGCGATTCAGGCCAAGCAGGGTCAGATGACACAAACTGAGAGAGGAGGTGGGGGGGGGGGGGGGGGGGGGGGGGGGGGCGGGGGAGAAAGGCGCGGCAGGCCAAAGGG
>JBBPCS010003212.1:0-12558 GCA_037974645.1 Hollardia meadi
GGTTATTCTGATCTGTTAGGTATCGAGTATCGAACTAGTATCATTTCAGTCTCAAGTATCGTTTTGGTATTGAGTATCGTGATACTAAACTGGGTATTGGTATTCAAGTCAAAATTTGGGTGTCCTGACAACATTACTGTTAAGTATAATGGCGGTCCAACCATATACTAGGTTTCACCTGGTCTTGTTAATAAAGTGTGTTCTGTTCCAAAGCCTATGTTGTCTAAAGGTGAGGTACGTTAAAGGCGTAATTTTGCGCTGAATTAATATCATGAAGAGAATAAAGGCAAAACAGACAAGAAATAAATAAAAACAATAATAATTGAGGGGGAAATGATAGAAAGAAGAACAGAGGAAGACAAAGAAAGAGTGCAAGAGGTTTTTTGATATTATGAGTCCTCAGTAGCCTGGTATTGATTTGCCATTGAGATGTCCACTCTGCTGCCTCCTGGAATCTATTCTAATTCAGTCGTTGTGGAGAGCAATATGTCCACCTGCTGCCCTACTACTGGTGAGCCAGGCCCTGAGGTGATATCTGATCACCACAAATCCTGAAACTGTTTGAACACAGCAGATCATGTCAAGGCAAGGGCATGTTTATGTCAGATTTTCCTTTTTTTTTTGCTGTGCAAAATTCATTGTTGTAGAAATCTTTTGTAAAGTCTTATGAGCATTTTAGAGTGAATAACACAGTATCAGTCCGCATACTTAAAACACAGATAAACATTTATGAGTATTATGCAATTTGGGTTCATTCATTTTTTATTAGCTTAAAGGTAATTAGCTTTATTAGTTTCATTTGTGTTAAATGTCAAGATAGCCTGACATTTTGAGAAATACACTATTTGTATGGATTACATAAATTAAATATAACATGTTAATTCCTGAGATTTAGAGGCAGATTTTGTCACCTTTGGACGAAGCCAGGCTAGCAGTTTCCTCCCATTTGCAGTCTTTAAGCTAAATTAAGCTAAGATGCCGCTGGCATAGCTTCATATTTATTGTGCAGACATGAGATCAATCTTCTCCTCTACAGTTATTCTCAGCAAGAAGGCAAATAAGCATATTTCTTAAAACTCTATCATCTGAAAAATACTCCAATTGAAAATCCACTTTGAATGCAAATCCACACTTTTAAAGACTTTAAAGTTTTAAGACTGAAATGATGGATAAAGTGACTTGCTAGGATTTTTCTTGTAGAGATAACGGTAGTGGTTTCTGATCATATAACAGCCTACATGAATATAATATCACACTCATTTAGCCTTATGTGTTCTCTGACTTCAGGCCCCACGCTGCTCATCATATCAGATCTCCCGTTTCTCTTCACATTTCTTTCTCTGTCTAAGAGGAGTTTCTCGAATTCTGTTCCCTTCAGGCCTGGTGTGATTAGAATAGTTTTTCATAAGATCTTCAATATCCCTTTTCTTTCTTTTATCAAGAAAGATTAAACCTTTTTTAAATAAAAAATTTATCAAATAAGTTGCACAAAGTTCATTAATTTCCAGTTCGTGAATTCATTACAACTCATCTCTCCACTGTTGATACACTCATCTGATTTTCTGCTGCAAATCCATCGATTTTGCATGTATGACTAAACCATTTTTGCAGTTTTTTAAGTTAAAGGTTAATCAGTAAATCACAATTCAATGAAGATGTAGGTTTTAATACTAGAAAATGGTAACCATGACTGATCTGCTTCCCATAGAGGTTGCTACTGCAAAATAAATACAAATTATTCATATGCGATTTAAAATGTCATGAATTCTAAATCTTACCATGCATGATGAGAAGTTCAATATCAGTCTTATAGCTGTCTGTAAATGAGCACCTCAGATTAAACAAACAAGACATAAAATGTTGATTAACTTCTAGGGTTGAATGATATGAAAAAGCGAATCACAATTTTAGAGTGAATGGTAATTTTTGGATTTGATTTTCACAGAAACAAATATCTAAAAAATTATGATGATGGGATTTTTGGTGTTCCCTTATGTCTGAAGAATATGGTTTGTATCCGGGTCACCTCTGTTGTACCACAATGCTTCATTTGTTATGTTGTGGCACATTGTATCTTTATTTTGATTAATTATTCAGCCCTGTTAGCTTTAGAGGCTTTGGTACATAGGTGGACTTGTTACCATCAGACAGAGCTAGGCTGTGTTTACTCTGCTTCCAGTCTTTGTGCTACACTCTGCTGCCTCCAGCTACATATTTAACATACAACAACAAGTGGAATCAATCTTCTTTCTCATCTAACTTTGACATACAATGAATACGTGTATTTCAGAAAATGTCAAACTATTCCTTTATAGACAAAATCCGAACACTTATCAGCCCATAACCGACAGCTTTAATACACACAGTCATCCTGAACTCTTCTACACTGTCAGACCTCTGTTAGACCCACACACAGGCCACTAACTATACCGTGATGTGCAACATGATGTATTTTAGAATAAAGTTAATCATACAGGTCCATGTGTATTTCCTTCAGTCATTTACATTTTTAACAACCCTGAAACTGTCTCTCAGTTTATTTGTCATCAGACGTGTCAGTCAGATAAAGTTTCATTATAAGAAAAGGTCATGTTGCACACTGGTCAGAGAATGAATTATGGGGAAGGACACATTACATCATTCACTGTGAGTGTTTTTACGAGTGACAAAAGGCACACGCATGTTTCCAGGAAAGAAAGAACTCTAAGGTTTTATGGCTTTTATACATCAGTTATTAAAGTAATTCATGAGTACAATAAATACTGTATATTCTGTATGGATGTTAAAATATTATAGTAAAAAGCACTGTTTTATTATAATACTTCATACAATAGAACGAGAGGGCCAGTATCACCACTCTAAACCTTAAACTAAAACAAAGAAAACAATTTTTTATTACTTGTTATGCAGATGTATTCAGATTTATTTTGTAAATTGTGTTGCTTCCTCTCTCGTGCATTTCAAACGAGACTCTAATGATATTATGATACAGGTTCAGCATGGATTTTACAATTACATTTTAAGTATTAGGCTGATGAGTTCAACCAGTGACTTTGTGAGTACAAAAATAGGATAAGCTTTCATTTCTGGATCATTGACAATATAGCAAACAGAGAAAAGAGTGAGAGTCGGAGCTGCGTTAACATTGTGGGTGTGATCCTTAAAGGATCATGTAAGAGACGAGGTCTAGAGGAGGAGAGAAGGATTAAAGAGGGAAGAGGTGGATTTATTCCACAGGGTTATATTTTCACAACCTAATCACATTACTGATCGAGTGCAATTGTGTAATTGCCACCAAAACAGGAGGACAAAAACAACACAGTGACCTCATGGTTTCATCTAGTGTGAAGTCAGCTCGTCTCTCATTTCTTACAATGTGCATTTACAGCCAGGCTATTTTTCCACATTTCATTTAAGGACACACTGATCCAACTGTTATTATTAGTTAGAGTTATTGGTCAGACTAGCTAAAAACCCTGGACTTCATCAGTCAATTTACACTGAAAAATCATCTTAATACCTGATTAAACACACTTTGTGCAACCAAGCATCACAGTAGCCACTGCAGCTGCCTGCCATGCCAGCTGTCTGGAGGTGTTTTCTGCTAAATGAGGGTAAGTAGTTAGAGTGTATCAGGAGTGAAATCAGTGATGACCTCAATAATATGATGAAGTTATTCAAGCACACATCGTGAAGAAGGGTTTTCCAGACGCAAGGAAAAGGCACAAAAAAACTTCAGCAAAGAGAATCTGATAATGGAGAATAATTGTATTACATTTATTGAGTTAAGTGACTAACTACTTTCTGTGGCTAAAAATATGGAGTTTCAATGCATAAATGAACATCTTGAGCCTTTCTACAATCATCAACAATCACTGCAACATTCTTGAGAAACATGGCATCCTTAGCCTGGAAAACCTGATCAAATACACTGATGCCTGCCTGATGTTTAAGGTTCAAGGCTCCCCCGGACACTATTTTATTCTCCAGAAAAATTCTAACAACAGATCCACGAGATCTATCATGAGAGGGAACTGTGTTGTCCCTTTTAGGTCCAGCTCCTTCAGCCAAACATGCTTCTCTATCAGAGCCTCTCAATTATGGCATACCCATACCCGCTGACATAAGACACTGTGCACCACCTTCCACACCTTCACACACAGTTTCAAGACTTGGTTCTTGAAAAATCTGAAATGTGATCATTCCTAATCTACACAATACATTGCCAAATTTATTATTATCACTGGAATTACTGGCTAACCTGCTGACAACTTACTCCACGCCCTTTGCATGTAGCCAGGCGACCAGTCTTGCATGGCTTGAATATGCAAATCTACGTATATGCTTACTAACAACCTGGTATGTTTTTCTATAGCTGTGTTCAATATCATTGCATGGAATTAGTGTGGTGTGTATACTGTTTTGCATCTTTTAAGATTTTGCTGTATTTTATGTATGTTAACCGTTTATTACTGCTCTGCATGTGTCAAAAGACAGCTGTGATTTTACGTAAATGTTGTCTTACAATAAGTGGCAATCTCCTGTTGTCTTGCTACTTTTTGTTGCTCTGCTGGATTTTTGTTGTCTTCATTGGTTTCAAAACATCTCGCCAAAGGACTACAGTTGAAAATTAGCCTGCTGGCTAACACTGGCACATTTACAGAAATGTTAGTTAATGTGCATTGTCCTTATAAATAAAGAAAATAAATGGATTTTTTACACCCACAGAGTGGTATCAAACCATCTTACGTTTTCGTGTGAGTCCAATTATATTTCTCTTGGCTTCCTTTAACCATGAATGAATAATGAGCGGTAATGGTAATAATCAGGGTATAGCTTCAGCTTCACAGAGAAATCACAGGACAGCTTAAACTAAATGCCATCATTATCCTTTAATGTTGTTAGGCCCCGATTGTACAGAGACGTGTCACTTGAAATGCGTCGCCATGAAAACCATTGTTTTCTTATGGTATGGTGCGCCAGGTGTACACTCGTCTCTTGCTCTTTTAGACATGCGTAAAATTAAAATATTCTCAATTTTTCAGGGCAAGGCGCCGAAGTCGTGCTGCTTTTTCCATTAATTTTATTAGATTGCCTGATGGCACACAGAGCCCGAACAGGGACACCACACTGTTTTGCTGCTGTCCTGCTTTTTCAGGGGTTTTTGAAGCGACGTAATGTGTGATCGGGGCCTTAGAGTATAGCATCAAAACTCATTAGAGACACATATTTTGAGAACGTGTTGTCTGACATGGTTTTATGGATCTGGACAGGCCTAAACAAGCAGATATCACTGCACAGATCTCAGAGACATCACTGACGAGTGTGCTCCCTGCTCTCACTGCTCTCCACTTGCACTTATTCCATTAGTGTAAGCTCACTATAAGCCCTTCTAAGACAGAGGTCATATAGTATTAGCATGTGCTCACAATTTAATGGAAGGCAAACAAATGAGAACTAGAGGGTCCATCAGCAGAACTGTCCAGAACAAAATTGAAGTCCTGTCTGTAATTCACAGAGAAATATGCCTGAGTAAGATGTTCATTCTGCTTCACCTGGGACTGAAACTCACAACCTCCAGTAAGGCACCAAGGACAAGTCATAATCTTGTTGAGCTACCTGCAAAGTGAGGAACCACTGATGGCCCCACAATCACCAGGGTTGCATGTAAAAGTAGATTTCAAAGTCGAGTCAAAATGTCAGTTATCGAGACAAAATTCTGCGGTTGCTGTAGCGCCACCATCAGGACTCTTAGCCCATAATGCCAGCTGAGGAAGTCTGGCATAGGACTAGCCTATGTGCAAAGTTTTGTTTATTTTCATGCATGGGAGGCAGATTATAAGATATTATAAAACAACATGAAACGGTAACAATATCTACTGTATTATATGAAGAGGCATGTTCTTTGCTTCCTTATTGCTTCATTGCAGTCTATATTGAGTCTGTTTCTCTGGAGAGATGCTAAGTGAGAGGGATAAAGAGCATGAGGAGAAGAGAAGCCAAAACATGACTCAGTTGCTGTTTGTGTGTCTGTGTCTTTTACTGATTTCAACTCAAGAACTACCTGAGAGAACCACAAGCAAACACCCTCTGCACTAATAAACCACAGGACATTGTCTAATTAGAGACTAACAGTTGGACCGACAAATGGCATTCTCTTGGCATTAATTTCAAAGGTAAAATCCTCAGCTACTGCCAGTGAAACTGCTTGTCTGTCGAGCAGGTCACTGTTTGGGTCAGCTTCAGGTTTGGCTCTGTCCCTCATGGCTTTGTCTCATTAAGACACCGGCTGGTCCAGGGGTTAGAGCAGGACCATGTCTGTGAAGCCAGTAGCAAGACTCAACACACAGTCACTGCAATCTAATGCCAGTAAAAAAAACTAATCAACTTTTGCCAGAATACAGATACATGAATACCTGAAATTCCAATTTAGAGTAGGAAACAAGAGTTCAGCATCCCTGCATGAGAGCCTGGAGAGAGTAAACTGTCTCCAGATGCTGAGCAGTCTAAACTGCTCTCTCTGGATCCACATCAAGCACTGAAACAACATCTCATCCATTAAGAGAGCATCACATGCAGTGAGGACCTCCTTGATCAACCAGGGCACAGAAATTCTTCGTCACATCTCTGCAGAGCTCTTGCTTAATGCACAACATCATTTCAAACACTGAAATGACTGGATTTTAAAATATGTACTTTGTGCACTCACCATACAAACCAAGTAGAGACACCTGGCCATTGGGATGGTCCCTAGGTTACAGTACAATGATTTCTAAAATGTGCAACACTTGTTTGGTTGTCATAGTTCACATAACCAATGATCTTGGATGTATTTCCGAAAGCAACAATAGTGCCCACATCCCATTACTGTATATCAATTTAGAAGAACACTATTGGAGTTTGTCAGCATAGCCCACTAATAAATCCCTATCTCGATAGTTTGTCTATGTAATTGTTTTATTATATGTGCTGCTATCATGTGTGCTGTTATTTGATTGGCCTGTAAATCTAATTGTGAAAGGTTACATGATAGAGGAGGTGTTTAACACCACTGATGCCATTATTTGTTTGTAAAAATACAGTTTTCTTTGGGTCAGCTTCTCTTGAGTCGATCCTGCTCCACTTTGAGTGTTTGGACTGAATGAAGCACAATAAACTTTTGCTCATTCATGTTTCCCTGCAGATTAAACTTTGTATTTCACCTTTCTAATCAATGAAACTGAATCAGTGGAGACTTTTTTCACTCAATCTGTGGATAAAAAGCTCACAACTCTCCTCTTTAATCGTGTTGAGAGTGAAGATGCAGACCGAAAGTTTAATTTAGCGTGTGCTAAAGACCTGATCCATGAGCTGACTGACCAGCAGAATCCAACTGAGAGAAAAACTCTCTCTGTGTGTTCTCTACAGCCAACCCAGGATCCATCTTTATTAGTTAGCACAAGATGGGTGTTGGTAAACGTCAACAAGACAAATGGTCGCCGAATGCTCATGTGATGCATCTCATTGGATCACTGGACTCACCTCCTCGACCAGAGCCAGCATACGCCGAGTGCTCTCCAGAGACTGCAGGGACAGAAAGAGAGATGAAATGATCAGCTGAGAGTCAGCAAGAGAGCAAATTCAGACATATTATCTGACTGTAAATGTCAGAAATACATCTCAGTGTGCTAAGATGGAATAATAAGGGTTTAAACAACATATTTGAAAGGTGACACAGGAGACCTCTACTATGCTATATTCATAGTAGTCACATAATTATAGTCATAAAATTAGCTTTCATTATTCTCCTCTGATCCCAAGGTCAATTATCTGATTTCTACCATTTGTTTGCCAACATTCTACACTCTGAAGGATCCTTTCAAATCTCATCCAATTTCTTAAACCACTTTGTCATTCCTAATCCTCACTTCACTCTTTCCTCCTTTGTCATCCTCTTTTCTCCTACTTCTCCTTTGCCCCCTCTGTTGCTCCATCCATCCATCCATCCCTCCCTGCCCTTCCTTACTTCTCCCTCCCCTCACATCCATGGAGCCTCTTGGCCTTGCATTATCTCCTCATTAATTTTTCATCAGGCCATTTGAGCTGCTCCATTATTCTGCTGCACAGAATTATCTGCTCTTCCTGAGCTCCTCTTAACTCATTAAAAAAGGGCAAAGTTCTCGCTTCCCCCAAAAAAGCACAGTCTTGATGAAAGAGACTTCGAGACTTTTTGTTAGAGAACAAATTGCTAAAACAAGGAAGGGTCACATTAAAGCAGCTGTGTCTGTCAGCCCGGAGGCTTTGGGGAGACATTTGTGTCCTTATCAGAAAAGGTCATTTTGAAATGTCATATAATAATTGTCATGCCATAGACCAAAAATCAGTTTTGACTATAGACCAAGTTTTGCTACAAAAAGTCTTTCTCTGTTTTCTGCTACACCTACACGTGCACAGTCAATATTATTCTTTTTTGAAAAAAAAAGGTAAATAGAATTTGACTTGTATGTTTTTATAGCTGTGATGTTCGATGTGCAGATGTTCATGAATACCTAGGTTACAACCCACTTTCAGGATTTCTTGGATAGGGTTGGCAAATCACAGTTCAAAATGTTCAATATGTATGCACAGATTGTAGTTACATGATATAGGGCTCTAACCCTAACCCCACCCCCAAAGAGGAGCTTTTTCTTGCTGCGATTAATAATGAAATGAATTGCAATTACAAGAATGCATATAACAAGCTATGTTTGAGGATATAACAATAGACTTTTATTGAATGTGATGAATACTATCAAGGTGCACAATTACAACCAAGACAACAAATTAATGTGCGTAGATTTTTAAGTTATACTTTAAACTCTAGCAGCCACTGTAAGGTGCAGACAAAGTAACATATTTTATGCCCTGAATCAAATACTGTACTGTAAATATAATGTTTTATCTTTCTCTCCAATATCAGAGTAGGTAACATCAGTGTTTGTGTGTATGCATGTTTGGCCAGGTGTACGCAAGTGTGTATGCATGTCTTCTACTGTACCTCATCAGCTATCTGGTCAGCGCGTGTCTGCAGGTCGGCCAGCTCATTGCGCATGTCTGAATCGTCCGCCATGATGACTGTTGAACTTTGACCTCAAACAGGAAATACTGGGAGGGAAAGAGAGAAAGAGAAGTCAGTAAACCAACAATATTACAGGGTAAAACTGTATGATAAATGTTGCTTTGTATAACATGTGACCTGGACTGAAAAGAATCAGAAGATTTCGTCAAGTTTAGTTTTGAATCAAATGAATAAATATTCATAATTATCTTTTGGATATGTGGCTTTTTCTGCCCCCATTTTTTTTGTCAGTCATCTGGAGGTTGGAGAGATTGCTCAACAACAGCTATTGTCAAAGTGTCCTTCAGCAAAACAGCGAAGAGCTATTTACACCAGACTTGGCCTTGTTGAATCCTTGTACACAATGATCAGAGCAGGAATTACAGCTCATTGCAGGAAAAGTTACTTTAAAGGTTCCTGAAAAAGTTTCCGTAGTCAAAGCTGGTCAATACTCAACACAGAAAAATACCATCAACACAAGATATGAAAGGGACAAGGGACTAGGGACAACAGTTGAAAATTAGCAATAGATATAAACTCTTTGTGCAGCACTCAGTGCTATGCTTTGTATTGGAACTATATTAAATTGCATCATCCCTATCAAATAAAAAATAAATTCAAATTGAAATTTTGAGATGTAAAAGGGCACCAGAGTTGTTGACTAAGCTTATCTCATCAGCACAAGTGATGCATAATTTATTGTTTAAAACACTGTTGGTAAACAGTTTCTGCTGTTTTACAGCCCCAGTCACGCACAAATCCGATTGTGTGAGTGTAACCCCACAAACACACTGTCAATCTGAGAAACATTGCTGATACTGTACACACACTGTGTCCAGACCTCCACTGAGCTGACACTGAATTTCCTCCTCGGGCATCAACAGTGAATCGAGAAAAATGACATTGGAGCTCCATCACTCTAATGGTTTGAAGAAAAAGTATCAGGGCAGAGACAGGGGTCTATTTTTGTTCCTCTGACGCGCTGCCAGACACTATTTTATATAGAAGTATGCGCCATGAAAAATGTATGTGGCTGTAACTCTGCAGGCTGACAGAGCTACATGCTGCTGCTGCTGCTGGTTGGGGCGAAGGAGACGAGGACTGAGGAGAATTCAGCCTTAAATGAGACAAATAATCTGATCTGGTCCAATCAGATCTTATTTGTGCATTTGATATACATTTGTTTCTATTGCACAAAGCATATTGAAGAACTTTTGTTCTAATGTGGCTTGTGGCTGATATAAATTTAACCACCCGGCAACCTTTAGCTTGGGGATCATTAAAGCTTTATGTAATCTAATCTGCTGCAATATACAGTGCTGTGATGGAACCAAGAGAACGCTGACTTTTGGACTCAATTGAGCGCTGTGGCTGCAGGATAAGTCCGTTTTTTTGTCCTACAAAAACAGAATTATTCTGGGCCTACTTAAAAGTTGCAACGATATTGTTATGGTATATTTTGGTTGGCTAGTGTTTAAAGACGTAAATGTTTATTTAGACTTTCTATGACACAGTTTTCTGGTTAAACAGTAAAACAGCTGGAAAATTTTGAGATTTTGAGACCTTAAAATCATTCCTCCAGCCAGAGACATCCATAAATTAGTCCTCTGAGGTAAACGGACACAAGGTTAGAGTTGGATGTTTGATAAAGTATCTCCTCGTTCTGCCCTGCCTTCTGTCTCTCTGTCTCTGCCTCCATCCTGGCGGAGTCATCAGGGTGGTTAATAATTGAACATGTGCCGGGAAGAGAGAAGGGGGGAAAAATTCTGCATTTTCTGCTCTCCTTCTTTCACGCTCTCTCTTTCTCAAATTCAAATTTGCTTTATTGGCATGATTATCACAACAATATTACCATCAGGAGTCAATGAAACAAAATGAATACTTTTCATACATTAAAACAAGAAAAGAGGAGCACAGTATCATTAATACTTGCACTGTGTGTGGGTGTGTGTTATTAATGTACAGTATTTATATGTATATTTGTGTACGTGATTTTGTACGTATATGTGTTTATAAGAATAAGAAATGAATTATTAAAAGAACAAGTAATAACAGTAATAATTATTATTATTATCACAACTATTATAAAGAAACAACAACAAAAGATCATTATTCAGTTTCTATTTTCATCTGAGTTTCCACTGTTTGTTCTTGGGTCATGACATGACATGATAAATATTGTTGCATTTATTATACATTTGGGCATTTCCCAAAGTAAATATGGGAGTTTCAAGACGTTTTTGAATGTTAAAACATATGGGGGTTTCTTATGGGTGTATTTTTTCAAGGTTTTTCCTAATTTAGGAGTGTTTTACTGTGGTTAGATAATTTGCTAATATGAAGTCTATTTTTAGGGTCAAAAATATTGATCAGTCTCTTAATTGTTTCCACTATATATATGATATAGTTTTAATTTTGCTGGTTGATTGGTCTGATTGGGCTGGTGTCGTGGTCCTAAGGCTATCCAGGGCATGTTAAGGACCAGCTGGCTGAGGGGACTCTGACTTTAGCTCTTAGCAGCTTGGGGCTGTGTGATGGTATGCTGGGGGTCACTAGTTTTTAGGTGATTCATTTCTCCTTTTTGGATTTTTTATATGAGGGGGTATTGATTCCCTCTAATTTGTCTCTCAGATCTGTCACAGCCAATTTGAAAAAACCCTGTTTAGCTTATGTTGAGTCCAAGGTATGCATTGTTTTTTTGTGTGTTGTAATTCCGTTGTGCCCAAATAGAAATAGTCTGTTTTCTTGACAGCAAGACTGCTTCTGAAAGATTAGAATTTTTGTTTTCTTTGAGTTAATTGTCCCAAAAGACAGTTAAGCCCAAGCCTGACAGAATTTATGCAGGAGGTTGAGGTGCTGCTGTAGACATTTTGTTGGCAACAACAACAAGTCATCTGCATATAGGAGACCCTTCATTTCTGTGTCATTTCATCACCTCTTTCTCTCTTCCTGTGTGCTTTTATACGATGTCTTGTACACGCCTGGCTTCACTTTAAAATATTTAGAAACTATGAGCTGAAAAGTCAGAGGATAGCCCAAGTTATTAGGATTTATCCTCTCTGTGTGCAATTTTCATGTCAATCCATCCAATAGTAATCAGAAGATATTTCAGCCTGGATGCATGCAGTGGACCGACCAACCGACCAAGTATTTTCAGACATTCCTGGAGAGGCTAGTACAGCATGTACACTAGCTAACCTAGTATTTGTTCAAATAACCTGCACTGTCCTGTAAACACACCGTATTATTTGCACACAACATACAACCAAGTGGAAATTAAAATCTGTTGCTTTACTTAATGAGTTAGAGTAACAACAACTAATGCCGTGCTCCTGTTAGCTCAGCTAGCTTCTCTCAGCTAGAACTGGGCTCTGGAGAAAACAATCATGTTAACATTCTTAACATGTTTTACACACACACACACACACACACACACACACACACACACACACACACACACACACACACACACACACACACAC
>JBBPCS010003213.1:0-12553 GCA_037974645.1 Hollardia meadi
CTGGGTGTACTACAACTGGGAAGAAACCTGGAATGTAATCCATCCATCCATTCATCTTCTGGGTTAGGGTTATGTGCCTCGCTAACCCCTTCATAGTACACCCCTCTGACCAACTTTGCATTTCGCATTACAAATATTGCATTGAGTGTTTTTTTTGTTGAAGTTTGAAAAATGTAACCATGCTTGCAACCACTTTCGGCTCACCGTGACCTGAACAAGCTGCAAGGGTGATGTACTAGTCTCACGCTCGCTTGCTCGCTCGCTCTCTCACTCTCTTTCTCCCTCTCTCAGTAACCCTCTCACCCAAATGCGCTCTCAGAGATGGAAATTTGGCTGTGTGTGATGTGAATGTTGTTTCTGATAATTTTGCAGCTCTGTGAAGTTTTATAGTCTCTTTTAGTTCATATTTTTTTGTTTTCCAGCACATTTTGCGTACATTTGCATTCAGTTTCAGTGTTTCCAGCATCAACAGGTAGCTGTTTTCAGCAAACAACCTCTAGAAACCCATTGTACACTATTTATTCAGCACCAGACAGCAAACGGACAAATGTAATGACTAGCATGTAAAGAAAATGGAGCATTTAGCAGCCGAAGAGCTAATGAAAATGTTGCCCTGTGTGTGCTGGATGTGTGAACAGGCAACTCACTAGCTGTACAGATACCTCTGAATTGTACTTATGCACAATTTATAAGTAAATATACAGTATTTAGTTACTCTTCATCACTGAGTATTGTTGTCCTGGCTGTTGTACAGCTTTACTAATGAAACCCATGCATATACAAGAAAATAGCTTTTGAACAGCAGGCTACTGTAATGACTACCATGCACTGACTTTTTTTGCGAGGAAGTTTTAACATGCCTTCTTTCTCCTTTGCCTTAGGTGTGTTCCCTGGCGCAGCTTTCAACACGGCGCCCCCTGCCTCCTCGTTCCGCAATCAAGGTTTGGTACCAGTTGGTGATCAAGGGGTAGCCGGAGCTCAGGAGCTGCCAGATTTATGTTGTCCTAAGTGCCAATACCAGGCTCCAGATATGGACACATTACAGATACATGTCATGGACTGTATACAGTAACATGAGTATGATTCAGCGCACTGTACCACCAACACACAGATATATACAGTATATTTACGTTTTTGACGTTCAGCGTTTCTACACTCAGCTCCATGCACACCTTAGAATAACATGTTTGGTAGTAGCACCTTACTCTGCAAACATACTCAAACCTGAACACATACCATAGATCTTACCATTTAAAAAAATCGAATGTTGGAATCAAGACAAGTGGCAATCAGATGAAGACAGTAAGATAATCAGCATGGGATTTTCCTAGAACTGCTCCATGGATTCAAATTCTGCTATAGCTTCTCCATTCCACTCATCCTTGGTTTTTTTCTCCCTGTACTTGCTGGTTTATTTCCCCTCCCCATGCCTTGCCTCTGAGAGGGGCTGAGGCACATGTCCATCAGTCCTTGTACACGAGCCCTGATCTCTTGACTCAGTCCCGTTTCTCATCCATGAAGTGGTATGGTGTCAACTAGGGGGTGTTAACTATTTACCGTGTAGTGTGTATACTTTGACTGCCTTACCCATGTTATACACATCAGTAATCATTGGGCCTAAGGGGGGAAAATGACAATTCAGGGGGCTACTTTCCCCCTCAAATGAGAAAACATATGACAATGTGAATAATCTAGTGAGCTTTAAAAATAGAGAATATTCAAATATGTTTTGGTTATAAATGTTGCTGTCTGCATTACCTCAAAACGTATTATTATGTATTAGAGATGGATTTACTCTTATTGCAAAAAAGTAGCCATTCTCTGTGCCTGTGTACACATTTGACTGCATTGCTGCTTTATCTCTGATGCTAGCCTGACCCCTAACCCATTATAGCCCCTTTTGCACCCCTTATTCTGTCTTATCTTTACCTGTGGCACCTAGCTATTTATCTGTCTGAAGGTGAGCACATTAATGGTCCTTCACAGTTTGTGTGACTATTGTCTGTAATTATACATCATATGGTGCAAAGAATATTGTTTCAAACTGTTGAAGATTTATGAAATAAATCAGTTATTCATTAGCCCTTGTGTGTGTATACAGTGTATACAGTCAATGCGTCTACCCTGGGTGTACTACAACTGGGAAGAAACCTGGAATGTAATCCATCCATCCATTCATCTTCTGGGTTAGGGTTATGTGCATGTTACAGCACTTTATATGTGTGTTTAGCATTTTTTATATTTTAAAACTGATCAATTTATTATCATTTCTATACCAAAATGAAATGTAATCCATAGCCCACAACTATAATCATCAAAAAGGAAAGGAGTAAAGGTGAGCCTTGAATTGTACCCCTACTAATCCACAAGCTACTGAAGACTCCAGCCCCTCTTGTGGACTGCCACTAAACATTTCATCTTGACCCCAGGAGGCGGAGGGGGTCTAGTGGAGGTAACCCAATTGGGTGTTTTGTAGGGTGGCCGAGAGAGCTCAACGCACTGCAACTTAAGAAAACGCATGCAAATAGACAAAACACTAGCAAATTAAGAAAACATCTTCATCGATTTGACAACATGTTTGCTGCAAACACAACCAAGTAGAGACGCACTGCAAGTAGCACAGATGACAACAGATATGGACGTTTCTAGGGGACACTAAAAAGTGGTGGATGTGGGCCATCGGTGTCTCAGCAAAATGTAAGTTTTTTTCTCTTTACTTTAATAGTGTGATGGCATGAGTCACATATTAGCCAGTGGCAGATATCTGTTGTTAACCTAGCCTTTGCATTTTGCTTATTAGCCTGCCAATTCAAATGATACCATGAAAAACACACCAAGCTGTCACAATATTAAAATAAAGAGAAAAATTTTCAAAACCACTGACAAGTAGCCAACTTCAATAACTTTGAGAGTTAAAAATGGTCACAAAAGACGTGTGTCTCGTGTGTCCATCACTTTTTAGTGTGTCTAGTGTCCCCTAGAAACATTAAGATCCGTTGTCATCTGTGTTACTTGCAGTGCGTTTCTCTATTTGGTTGTGTTGTGGAGGTTTGCAGCGCACGTGTTGTCAAATTGATGAAGATCTTTTCTTAATTTGCTAGTGTTTTTTCTATTTGCATGTGTTTTCTTATGTTGCAGTGTGTTGAGCTCTCTCGGCCACCGTAATTTTGAGTGAAGAATTGCCAGTTCAAGATATCTTTAATTAATTTGGCAATATGACTGGGCAGAAATAAATTGAAGATATCTGAAACTGGAATTGCACCTAGTCATAATGAAGTTGCAGATGTCCACAATTCAGATTGCAGATATCTGTGACTGAATTGTAAATATCTGTAATGAGAAACCCCATACACATGAATGGTAAAAGTGTCATCATTTGTCCTAGGATGAATGACGTTGTGGACATCTGAATTGTTGTTTTTGACAAGGAAAAACTGAGTTACAGATATCTGCAATATATCCTATAATATAGCTTTTAAATGTTAAAATGGCTTGCCATAGGCGCAAGTGTAAGTGCAGATGTACAGAGCGAAATGTGGCATTATTTTGCTTACACAGGACAGTCAGAAAAAGCCCATGGACCCAGTACCCATCTGTAAAAGGTGTTTTAAATCCAAGACCAAGAGAGCTAATACGTCCAACTCCAGACATACTGACTGTTCAAGAAATTCAAAGAGCCACAGGTTAGTTAATGTGATATATAAAATGTTTGGTAGTGGCAGCTGTGGCTCAGGTGGTAGAGCAGTTGTCCAGTGAAAATGTCCAGTGGAAGTTTGGGGGTGCGATTCGTGGCACCTGCAGTTGTCTACATGTCATCTGTGTATTCAAACGCAACGTCCACACTCGTAAAGTTAACTTTCTAAAAATAAAGGCATTTACAAAACACCAGATATAAATGATCAATTTATACTCAGTCAGTATGGGTAATTGTATGGCTGTAGGCAGTCCTTCAATGTGGGCCAGCAAACATTCACATACACACTGCCACAAGAATGCTTGGCAACTTTTAATGGGGGCCCAGGATGGGACCCTGTTTGTAAATGTGTAAGTCTTGAAAGTCCTCATATACACACACACACACAAACGGTTTAATATCTTTCTGGGAGCTTGCCTTGGCACAGTTCCCCAGAAACACTTAGACAGCTTATGCTGATTATTTGATTAAATCTATAATCAGTTTGGTGGATGGATCTGCTATTTTGACAGTTTAGACCTGTGTCCTTTTTTTAACTGTTAAGCAAAGACCATTTCCAGCCTTCTCTCTCTCTCTACCTCATACAAAGATCATTTCTCTCAATCATCACTAATGGCCCTCTAGAAGTGTGTGGTGGTGTCTGTATCTACAGAGACCTCTGCTGTATGCTACCCTTGCCTATTTCTACATTTTCTTAGTACTTTGCAGTGCCGGGACATTTCTGGGCATCAGAATGTTCTGTTGTGTCTTTTCACTCCACCTTGTGTTAGTTAGTGAACAACTGCAAACACTTGATTTCTGATGCGATCGGACAACGTGTCGTAAGAGCTAGTTCTGTTATTTCTATTTTGCCCTCTTTCTCATATTGCAAGCACACGTACATAGATTCACATGGAAATACACATATTGGCTGTTAAATTGCATTGAAACTCAAAGATAACTATTGCATGACTTTTTGATAAGGTCCAGCATGTTTAAGAAAAAGACACTTACAGCACCTTGTATAACTTGTGTTAAAAAGTGGCCACAGCATCAGGTCACATGTCAAGCATGTTGGCATCAGTGAGACAGTCTCCACTTAGTGGACATATAAATAGCTACTGTGCTCAGAGGATTAGCGAGAGAGCAACAGCCTCTCACCTGGACCACCACGAGAGACTCCCCCCCCCCCCCCACACACATGTGATTTCATCTCCACTGTGATGTTGATTTCGAGATGTTGTATTAAGTCAGGGGCCTCTTACTTGGCTGACCTCATGGTCTCTGGTGTATTCACAGTGTGTCATGACAGTTTTAAAATGACACTGGCCCAAATTCCTTACTGACTCCAGATCACCAGGTTTCATTTTTTGTGAAGAAATAAAAAAAATAAAATAAAATCCCCTACTCTTCTTTTGAAGACAATTCATTTAAGTTGCAATTTGTAAAATATAGCCAGAATTTGAAGGTACCTCCAAAAATATAGGGGGCAACATATCAGTATCAGAGTAACTGCCAACTGCTGGCACTATACTGTCTGCTGTAGTTATCTTGGGCAGTGTTATTATATTTGGCTGTAGCTTTAGCTACTATTAGCTAATATTTTCTGTTTTTTCATGTCATGGTACTCCACAAGTACACAACAAGTAATAACCTTTTCAATACTGGAACTACTGTGTCTACTGAACATTTACCCTGCTATGTGAGCAATTACTAAATTGATAAAATTATAAATTAATTAATGTTTATTCAAATTATGCATTAAAGGGCTATTCAATTTATTTACCTTATTTATTTATTTATTTTAGAAGGCCCTTCCCAGTGCTAGAACAGCCTATTACTCAGCATAAAAAGTAGCTTTAATTAAACCTCTTCTTAAAAAGCCTACTCTTGATCCAGAGGTTTAAGCCAACTATAGACCTACAGTATATCTAACCTTCACTTTTCTCTAAGATTCTTGAGAAAGCGGTTGCAAATCAGTTATGTGACTTTCTACATAACAATAGTTTATTTTAGGTTTTCCAGCCAGGTTTTAGAATGCATCATAGCACAGAGACCGCATTGGTCAAAGTTACAAATGACCTTCTAATTGCATCAGACGAGGGACTTATCTCTGTACTTGTCCTGTTAGATCTTAGTGCTGCATTTGATTTGATGCATTAAAGGAACTGCATTAAGCTGGTTTAAGTCCTATTTATCAGACCGATCTCAGTTTGTACACGCTAATGAGGAGTCCTCCATGTACACCAAAGTTAGTCATGGTGTTCCACAAGGTTCTGTGCTTGGACCAAATATATGCTTCCTTTAGGTAATATTATTAGAAAACACTAATTTTCATTGCTATGCATATGAAACTATTAAGTTAACTAATCTTCAGGCATGTCTTAAGGACATAAAAAGCTGGATGACCGGCATTTTTTTTGCTGCTAAACAAAACTGAAGTTATTGTGCTGGGCCCTAAACATCTTAGAAATACTTTATCTAATGATATAGCTAATCTGGATGGCATTACCATTACACAGGGTGATGGGGGTGGGTGGGGCTGGGCTCCTTCTGAAGTCCACAATCTCTTCACTGTCGATAGAGCGTTGAGCTCCAGGTTGTTCCCACTGCACTAGGTCACCAAACAGTCAATCTCCCACCTGTAGGCGGACTCATCCCCGCCAGAGATGATCCAATGAGGGTGGTGTCATCCACGAACTTCAGGAGCTTGATGGACTGGTGACTGGAGGCGCAGCTGTTGGTGCACAGAAGGGACAGGTGAAGAGGAGAAAGAATGCAGTCTTGGTGGGATCTGGTGCTGATGGACAGGGACTCAGAGACATGTTTTCCCAGCTTCACGTGCTGGAAGTCTGTGATCCACCTGCAGGTGGAGTCAGGCACGCTCAGCAGGGAGAGCTCTCCCTGCTCCCTCTTGATGTTTAATGTAGCAGAGACGGGATGATGGTATTGAATGCAGAGCTGAAGTCCACAAACAGGATCCTGGTCTAGGTCCCTGCAGAGTCCAGGTGCTGGAGAATAAAGTGGAGGGCCATGTTCACAGCGTCGTCTACAGACCTGTTGGCTCTGTAGGCGAACTGCAGGGGGTCCAGGAGAGGGTCAGTGATAGTTTTGAGGTGGGATAAAACAAGGCGTTCAAAGAACTTCATTACCACAGAGGTCAGGGCGAAGGGTCTGTAGTCATTGAGTCCTGTGGTCCTTGGTTTTTTGTGGACGGGGATGATGGTGGAGGTCTTATCAGCAGGCTGACACGTGATATGTCTCCAGTGAGGTGTTAAAAATGTCTGGAGACAGCTGATCAGTACAGTGCTTCAAGGTGGAAAGGAGAGAGAGTCAGGTCCTGCTGCTTTGCGGGGTTTCTGTCTCTTAAAGAGCCTGTTGATGTCCCTCTCCAGGATGGAGAGAGTCATCACTGTGTTGGAAGGGGAGGGGGGAGTTGCTGTGAAAGACAGCAGTGAAATTTTCTTACTGTCAAGTAGAATTGGTCCATGAGTGACTCACTTGGAACAAAGTTCCGGAACTTAATTAATTGCGTCACTCACTACTCTCCTTATAACCTGTACAATCTAATTTTAACATAGGCTACCCCAGTCCATTGGCAGGTCCATAAGTTCCATAAGTTAGCGCAGACAAGAGGAGGTGGTTCACGTCTGTGTTTGCCTCAGGGAAATCAGGGAGACTTCCTGCAGAGCTGGAAACATGACAGTATTGCAGATCCAGACCCATCCTGGCTGAGTGAATCAGTGAAACTGATGCCGTAGCGTGAAACATTACAGCAGACTCAAATCACTGATACTGACGGAGTGGGTTAGACTTCCACAGCGCGAAAATGCAATGTTTCATTTCTTCAATCAAAATTAGATTCACTGTAGTAGCCTAAGTTTGAATGTATTTACTTGTAGTTGCAGACAGTGGGCTCGTGTTTCACCGGTAGGATTTCTACGCTCTCGATGATACTGACTCAAGTGACTTGTAAACCCGGATCTGTTTAGTGATTAACTCAGAAGTCCAAGAGTCCATACACTGAGTCGAGTTTCTCACTTCTACTGTCAAGGGGGTTAAATCCACTTCTTTTTGCATTCGCCATCAAGTCTTTTCGTTCAATTCATCTCTGACAATAAATGTAATTTCTAGATGGTGGAGGGAACACAAGGTGTCTTTTTATGCGGTGGACCTATTGTTGTATGTGTCTGCAGCCCATTTTCATCCCCATTTCATCAGATATCAACATTTTGGCCCTCTGCGTCCCATCCAGATGCACAAAGTACCCTTTGGCATCAAGCCAGGACGCAACAAGGGTTTAATGTACCAGGAATGTATAGCCATCCACGTCCGTATCAGATTACTTGAGCAGATGACATAGCGTACTGTACTTTCCAAAACGAGAAAGCGCCTAGATGGGTGGAGGTCTGGGTTGAGTGGAGGGTCACACACACGACTTTCATCCAGGAGACAGAAGTTTGCGTCCCATGTGAAACCAAGCGTCACCAGTCATTTCCTGAACCAAACCAAGTAGGTTTTGTGCCAAAACTTAACCAAACGTCACCAGTCTTTTCTTAAACCTAACCACATGGTTTTTGTGCCTAAACTTAACCAAAGTAAGGTAGACCTTGCACATCAGGATATAACGCGCTGGACATGAGCCTTTGCTTGTCGTTTAGAAGGCTTAGTGCGTCCACCACGGACGCCAAAGGACCCTTGTACGTCCGAAAAGGCTTAGCACATTGTCCGGCGAGCCAAAGGGTGCCTTGCGTGTCTGGATATGGTGCGAAGGGTACATGACAAAATGTTGGTTTGTGACGAGCTGGGATGAGAAGATGCGATCTGGTGCAGTGCATTCCCCACATGTTCATGTTGCATAGATTTGGACTGGATCATTGACATAAAAGAAGATGCGAAATGCGTCTCCACTTTCTCCCACAAAAATGAAGCCAAAATATCCCGGATGAGAGTGCTGCCATCTTGCGCCTCTTGGTGACGTCATTTGGAGCCAGAGTCTGTGCAGTAGTGAATGTTGCTGTAGCCTGTGGCCCATACTGAAGTGTACTCTATGGTTGCTCCTTTCTCCTGCTCTGCAAAACCAATCTTTATCAAAATGCATCGCTACCAATGAGCCACAGCCTTAATGTCACCCCAGACACTGGCCTAAAAGCTCTGCTATACTGTGAAATATAGATATTATCTGAAAAAATCAAAAAACATATGTCTATCTGTCATTTCTACCTTGCTCTCAATAAAAGCATTTTTTAAGTGTTTTTCTTGTTATGTGCTCATAGTGGTTCAGGTATCAGGTATCCTATTTCATTTTTGATCAACATTTAATCCATATCCTGTACTGAACTCAGGATTATTAATCTGTCAATGTCTTACTCTGACAATACACGTGTTTATCTTGCTGTGTTTTCTTCTAAGCCAATCAGCGCAGTGATTCTCCTGCTCCTCTGGATGCACGGCAGCCCATTAAGATCTACTTAGTGCTGACGTCATTAAGCTGCTTACTGGCAGCAGGTGAATGGAGGGAGAAACTGAGAGAGTTGTTTACACTGATGTTGGACTAAATTATATTTCAGACAGCAGCATGACATGTTTTAGTAGAAAATAGAATCTATTGACCGGAAAGATTATTGTCATTGTATTGATTCTTTAATACCGTGGAAGTGGTGTCCAGAGTTTGTGAGTGATCCAAGCAGCCAGGATGGAGAGCAGCGGCAAGGTAACTGCTGTGTGATCAATACATGCAACAAATGCTATAAACTGACTAGTCTGTTGGTGGACCTTAAGTCTCTCAAGTTATGTGTGGCAGGTGACAGTAGCACCTTCTTAAAATACATAAGACAAGGTCATCGTAGTGAATAATGTAGCTCTGATAATAATGTCTGATAGCTCTAGGAAATGGTCACTGCAGAATGCACACACACACACAAAGGTCATATGATTTATTTGCTGTATGTACTCACATAAGTATGGAAAGCCGAAAGGTTCACAATTAATCTCAATTTCCCCGCCATCAGGCATTTAATAAATAAAAACAGTTTATGAATGCCGTTCTAATTGTCACCAGGCATTTAAAGCATGTGTGATGCCACCAGTTCTTTCTAAATGCTTGGTGGCATTGCAACGTGTCTTTCATGTCTTTAGTAGGCTGTTGTTTTAGCTATCTGCATAGCTGCTTTGGGGGAAGCAGTGAGAGCATACAGAGACAGAAACAGGCATTCATCCACGCACACAACACATACACTGGGGTTAATAACAGATTTTCTTATAATCATACTATGTAATTGCTGTTAGTATGAAAACAATCATATTTGAAGTTTATCAATGTTCATTATAAGGAAAAGATGCAACATAAGCTTGCAAATATTAAATATGTGTTTTTTTTACAGAGCCCTGAACTCTTCCTGCTCTTATGTACATATACAAACACATATGCACATACTGCACATACGCAGTGATCCATGAATGGACAGATGTGCCCTGCAATAGGTTAACACTGACCTGGACAGCATGACAAAAACTGATTTTTTTTTCTTCACATTTCTCATTTTTGTATTTTAAAAAGTTCATAACCTGTAGTTTATGCAAACCTGAGGGAAAAGAAAGGCTAAGATTTATTGCATTATGCTTGTTTGTATATCCTACGGGGCTCTTCCCAGGTGCAGCAGCTTAACGTCATGACAACAGCATTCTGCATTTATCCATCTTCTACTTCCTATGTGTTTCACCAACTAACTTTAAAGGGGCATACCTGCTGTATCAAGGAGGACAGCAATGTTTGGGGGGGTCACGCAGACACCTTCTTACAATGTGCTCAAAAACATGGGTACCCTTTACTCGAGCCGATGCAGGCAATTCTCATGCAACAAGTCTTTTACTTGTAAGAGCAAGCAAACTTTCAAAAACATTGAGCCAGAGCACATCACATACAGGTGGAGAAATGTACATACTGCCGAGCTCGTTCCTAATCTCTTGAATGATCAACAGTAACAATTAGCCTGCTTGTACTATGAATATGGGTGTGTTCATATTCAACTGTCTGGACCAACAGAGAGTCGTGTAACATTGTTGGCTAATGTCACAATCACTTACAAGCTATCAATAACCAGTGGTGGGTTAGGGTTAGTTAGTGGCCAAAACTGTACTGAAGTAAATGGGAAAGAAGAAGCGACAGCATGCAGTGAAGAGGATAAGAGAGGAAGAGTCAGCATGCAGTGGGCATGAGGAGACAGAATACAGTTTCAACCACCCCATTTAAAAAGGTAAATATGGAATTGATTTCCTATTAATATCAGAATAGGTGAACGGCTGACTAGATGAATAGCCTTAATGTTTTTTCTTGATTATTATCTTTCTCCTGTCTGCCATGTGTCTTTTACAGAGAGGACAGCAGAACAGAGGGGACAGAATGCACAATTATTATTGCACAATCCATACCTATGTGATTGTGCAATACACAAAATGCACTAGTATTTATTTGTTAAAAATCTGTAAATGTTAAAACATTTTTAGTAATTACAATGTCCAGCAATGGCTTGTGTACAGATATAGAAAGATTAAATAAATAGAAATATTAAACTTGGGCAAGTGAGTCTATTATACCAGTTTTAACGTAGTGGACAGAAATCCTGCTTACAATGAGTAGACTCGAATAGGCTAGAGAGCATTGCAAGTGTACAGTAATGACATACATACAAAAATTTGACTTGAGCAATAACGACTCCATAATGTACCATTTTAAACATAGGGGAGAGCAATGCCCAGATTTTAAATGTAAAGGGGGGTATAGGGGTTTGAACTTAGACAGCATGGCTAGTGTACAGGAAATACATTCATAGAAAGATTAGACTTGGGCAAAGAAGTCTCTTAACTACCACTTGAATAGCCAGCACTGGCTAATGGTCGAGCAGAAATGTGAAGCACTAACAAGTTTGAGCTAAGCCAGTGAAGCAGTTATTACATCCATAGAAAAGATCACGTTTAGGCAATAGCATTTCCATTACCTACCTCTTTTATTGTTTCAATCATCATTAATAAGACAACAAAGATCTGAGATTCAAAAGAGGTTAGCAGTGGCCTGAGAATTAGTAATCAGTGAGTGCAGTGAATAGGTGGGACAAAACACAAACCACCAACCACCAGTTCTATGCAATTGCTTACATTAGGCTGATAAGACCTTAGAGTCTTTGAGTTATTGCAGTGGGATTGGGACACCATAGGAGGCATAAGATGAAGATGAGTTAATTTTTTGTATCAATGATTGAGTTTCATGTGTATACAAGAGCTCCAACTGACAGTCAATATTATCTATGCACAAAAAGAGCGAGAACCTGGAAACCTGAAATATCTCCTCCTTTGCAACTCAAAGACTTTGGCAGAGGTTGGTATTCCTTAATTTGACACTTTACCACTTTTGTCCAAAATTTTGTTTCCACAAACCCAATGACTAAAACTGACAAAAAGAACAACTAGGCATGAAAACTGAAATCAAAGTTTTCCAGTTAGATGACAATGACAGAGTGTTACATTCCCAAAGGTCTAGGGGCTGAGGGGAAGCAACACGTGCCTTTAAGCCGGGATTAAAAGAAGAGAGAACAAAGGGGTCTAAATAAATAAGAATTTTATTTACAATAGCTTTAAAGAAAAAGAGAGAAAACATAATTAACTTAACACACCAAACCAAATGAGCTACACCCTCCCTTGATAAGGCAGTACATACTCAAAGAAACCACACAGCACGGATGCTGCCAAACTGGCCCACTGGCAAACTCTCCACATCTCCTCTGGCTTTTATTCTCCATGGCCCTGATTGCAGACACACACACACACACACACACACACACACACACACACACACACACACACACACACACACACACACACACA
>JBBPCS010003215.1:0-12551 GCA_037974645.1 Hollardia meadi
AGGCTAATATCAATCCTGTATGCTTCATGCTTGTAGAGGGGTCTGTCCTTGTAGCAGATAGTGAGCAAGAAGATGTGGATTTGGATTATTTACTAAATATAATGATGAAACATGAAATATCCTTGTGGGCATTAGTGTCATGGTTTCATGTTTAAGTGTGTTATTTCCTGTGTTAAAGTTTTAAGTTTCTAGTTTATTTTCCTGTTTTATTTTGTAGTCCTTTCCTTGTGTGTCTTGTCCTGCTTTACACTTCCTCCCTTTGTTCTTTTCCCACCTGTTTTGATTGCCTGCCCCGCCCTGATTTGTTTCACCTGTGTTTTGTTAACCATCCCTATCTTGTGTATTTAAGTCTGTGTGTTCCCCTTTGTGTTTGTCAGTTTGTCGTGTTACCTAGTATTTCTTGTCATTTTGCCTCTCTGTTTTCTGGACCATGCTTTTGTTTTTGCCTCTACCCCTTTCTGATTTGTTTGCCTATTTGGACTGATTCCAGGTTTTTACTTCTTTCTGCCTCGACATCCTGTAAGCCTCCTGTCTTTGTGTTTATTAAATATCACTGAACTGAACTAGCCCATGTCTATGTTTGCATTTGGGTCCTACCATCTCTGAGTGTTTTTGGTACAAAGCGTGACAGTTAGTGTGCGAACCCCTGGGATCCAGCAGCTGTTTGTGCCAATGACTTCAACAAACCTTTTCCAGACTTTTCTTAGAATTGAGTATTAGTTCCTCACATGGGCTTTGATGAGTTTTGGTTAGTTTTCATGCCATGAGGGTATTAACTGTGTGGCAAAAACAAACATTGCGAACAATTTGAACACATCTGACTGCTGCTGGAGGGTGATGCCTCAATTTTGAAAGACTATTGACCATAAGTCATTATGGTTGAGTCCAAGTCAAATCTTACGTCAATAAAAATTACTTAAAGGCCAAGTCTAAAGTCTGTTTATGTGCATGCCAAGCACTCCTCCAGTAACCTACTTAAGTGCACATCTCATTCTGTAAAAGAATATGTATGCAGAAATGTTTTGATGTACTTAAAGTTTGAGCTAATTTTATACCCCCTTTTTAAACCCAGAGAAACCAAACATTAGTAGTTTTGGGGGGGTTTTTTAATGCACATTTACTATATAGATTTTGTGTGGTATTTGTTTTCCCTTTAGTGTCACCATCAAGCAGCTCAGGCCAAATTGTTTTTCTTGTTTTACTGTCAATTACTCTTCAGGTCTGCCTGTGGCTCTCCCTTTGTGTCTTTCTTAAACACAGCAAACTGCCTTAACTACTGACAGGCTCTGCATGTTGTGCTCTCAAGATGTATAGAAGCATTTCTACAATTATACTATTTACAGCATGGAGCCACAAGACAGATGAGATCACAAAGTGAACCAAATAGGGGTGATAATGACAGACATGCTTTTGTTTGAGGAGAATAAAGAGATGATATTAAACAAAATAAAAGTAAGTCCAGAAATGGAAGAAAAAGTGTTTTTCCACACTGTGATTCTAGTCTCAAGGTGTGGTGCTTTCATCTATATTAGCATACATTGTGTGGAACGTGTTCATTACTCTAACACCTATCCTTGCATAACTTATCATATCCCCCTACAGTTCTCTATCATTGTCACCTACTAGCCCTGTAAAATAAAGAAGCAATCTTTAATATCTATCATGCCTGTCATCTAATATCTAACATGCCTGTCATGCTAATGATGAAGGGTAGCCAACTCGTCACATATCATACATTCCCTTATTTTGCATGATCAAAACAAATACATGGAGACATAAAAATCAAACTGGAATATCAAAATTAGTTTTGATTTACTGTATGTCTATACTGTATGTCCATCAATCTACAGTATGAATAACACCTCCAGGGGTCTACACCTCAGAGGATATGTAGACACATATAACAGCATTCCACCCACACATATAAATAGGATATTTCACTTTCAACAAGGAAGATTCTTCAATTGGTATTTTGACTGGCACAATTTAGTGTATGTACATGTTATTGGATGTGCATTATGTTGATTTTGTTCTGTTTTAATGGTTTTACATCAGACTTGCCCCGTTTCCAAAGAAATTGGGTCGCTGTGCAAATAAAAACACAATGCAATCATTTGCAAACAAACTGTTTTTACGGTTTTACAAAATGTTCCTGAGTAATATCCTCTATACAATCATGTGTTTGACAAGGTGGTGAACCTCGCCTCATCCTTGCTTGTAAAGGAATGTGCCTTTTGAGGATGCCCCTTTCATACCCAGTTATGATACTATCACCTGTTACCAACTAACCTCTTTACCTGTGGAATGTTCCAAACCAGTGTTTTTGAGCATTCTGCAACTTTCCCCGTCTTTTGTTGCCCCTGTCCCATTTAGTTTGAAACGTGTTGCTGTCATCAAATTCAGAATAAGCATGTTTGGGTTTTTTTGTTGTTTTTTTCAAAAATCAATGAAGTTGATGAGGTCATTGTGCTTGTACTGTTTTCAATTAAATATATGTCAGAACGGATTAGCAAATGATCACATTCCGTTTTATTTATGTTTTACACAGCATCCTGGCTTTTTTTGGAATTGGGGTTGTAATTTGGGTTAGTGTAGTGCAGACCATTGATGTGTTTTAGTGACATCAGAACATAAAATTGAGCCATAGGTCACACATATACTGTAGGTACCATAACCCAGAGTCCATTCATGTTTCATTCATGTTACAATTGTTAAAAAGCTTATCTCCCTTATTTGTTTCTGTTAAAACATGTCACTATGTTAGCTAAAATCCATAGCCTCTTGTCCTAGATATCTTCACTTATCTCGTTTTCATGCTCTTTTACAGTTCGATCCAGAGTGTTATTTTGAGATATCATTTCTTCTCTGACTTGAAGAGGTCTGAATTCTGTATTCTGCCTGGTAAAATAGCCCCATTCAGCCTCTCTCCAGTATAAAGATCAAAACTGACCCATAGACATCAGTATTCAGGTGCTTCACACACACAACCTATTTTGCTCTAAATAAAGGATCCTCTTTTTTCTGCAGCTTTAAGAAACATATTTTGGCTCTGAAGACCCTTGCAGCAGATTAGAGCAGACGCTAGCTACATCTGTATTCATTTTTTGTTCATTTCTTACATGTTTTATATTTCATCCAGTAGCTTGGTCTTGGGCAGTTTTTTCAATAAGAATGTCATGAGTGTCAACAAACATTGCCAACACCACTGAGACATGGTCTTCATTGAGTCCCAACAAATTTTCTAAGGGTGTTATAAATAGGCTACATTCATTTAATTCATAAACTCACTTCCTTCCTATAGCGTAATGCACAGCATACGTAAATCAGCCACAGAGACTACATCAAAGCAGTTTTACCCTGCATATTGTGACCTTTCACCATTGCCAATATAGACATTATGTAAATATGCACACTGGAACATAGCACATAATCTGTGCCATGAATTATAAACTTATGTGTCAAACATGTTAGCAAACAGCTGCATATTCCATCATCCAGCAAACATTGAGCAACATTAGCATTTGTTTGAATTTGTGTGTCCACCTGATGAATACAATAGTGTGAAGTCCAATCTACTCTAATTTTAGCTCTGTTTTGGTCTCGAAAAAAATATCAAGCTCTTTACTTGCTATATTCAGTTTCTAACTGTGTCTTTATGTTGCTTGGTGGTGAGCAGGTAGCACAGCAGGCTTATCAGAGGTTTTTTGTGCAAATGGAGTTGATGGTCATAGTCAGAGAAACTTAAGATTAGTCCAACCATTTGCAGTTATATTTGGTGGTATGGCTCTGTTCTAGGAGCTCCCTGCCCTTCCACGTGCCTACTTGGAAAGGTTAAAAGCAGGTAGGACACACCTCTCTGCCCTTCCATGCGCCAACAAGGAAAGGCTAAGGCAGGGAGCTAAGCAGCAAATACCCCTTGTGGAAGAGAAGACAGCAAGCATCAATGACAGCATAAATTACACTGATTAAATCAGACACACCATAAAAAGGAGGAGCTGGGGTGGAGGTTGGTTGCAAAGCCGCTTGCAGAGGAAGCAGGAAGAGTAGGCAGGCCAAAGCAGCTTAAATAGAGCGTCCTGTATTAGAATTGACAATTGGATGCATAGAAGGGAATCAGCATAGCCATCAGCTGATGTGGGCTGGCTTTGAGATTGGCTGATTTAGCTGGAATTGTCAGCTGAGCTTGACTTCTGTGGCCTGCCTGAAGTAACGCAAATTTGCTTGATTAATCTGTGGCGGAAAATCACAAAGTGCGCTAAAACGCTACGTAAAGCTGATGGGAACTGTGGAATAGGCTGATTATTTTTAGTGGGTTTTTTACCACAAGCAACCTTTTACATATTACATATAGTCACCTGATCTATTGTTAATAAATAAATAAATAAAAAACACTATGGTGCAACTAAACATTGAGTATTTATCGAATAATATGATATTGTATTATATAATATTAGAATAAATATGATATAATATTTCTTGAAGCTTTTGATGCTTGTTACTTTACAGTTAGTTTGTGTGCTTTTGTTGGTTTGTGTACATCAGAAGCTTCAATAAATATTTTCCATTTTTTTCTTCATTCCATGCTGTTTTTTTTCTGGATCTCTTTTGAAGCTGTATTTTCTCACTGTATTTGATGTTTGTATCATTAATTTGCATGATCTTAGCTACTGACAAGGCCAACATATAACATGCAGGTATGCATATGTAATATCTTGTGCGTGAGCCATTTATTTCAGAGTCTTTGTACATACACAGTTCACATCATCAATACTACTGTCCTTGGTGCAGTTCCAGATGATTGACAGAACAAATAAGCGTCAGAGAACTCAGTTTGTGTGAATAAACTTTTAAATATATTGATTTTTTTCTTCACACAAAAAATGTGTTTTCCCAAAGTGGGGTTCTTTGAAAGCCAACACTAAAAATAAATTTAGAGAGAAAGTGCCTGTTTCAGTCAGGATCAAATGTTGATAAGTGCATCCTTGATGTATTATCTGATTATCCAGATAGCTCACACTAAATGGAAGATAGATTTGATGCCTCTATCCAATGCTATTGTTTGTATGGTAAAGCTGAAATTATTTTTCTCAATTTTGGCTTGTTTGACTTGCGCTTACTCTTTACATTTCTTCTCTACCTTTCCAATGACCTTTTGGTATCAAAAGGAATGAATTAATCTGTGTATTAAGTCCACAATCTCCCATAGTTACAATCCTGCTGTCTCAAATCTCAGCCCCAAATCTCAAGACTCTGGAGGTTAGAAGAGTTACTTGCACAAGTCAGCACCGTACAGACCTTCATCACTGGCTTTGTCACATCCCTTGCATGTATATAGTGTATGTTCATTTGTATATGTTTGTATTTCCTTCTATTGCTCTTTGCTTTTCTTTGAAACACATTGTATTTTTGTTGGAATCAAGCATGCTACATAAATAAAGCTTTCACACACCAGGAGTGAGAAAAAACTAATCCTATATTCGCAGAACTGTGATTGTAGCAGCCTAACAAGTGCAGGGATGCACAAATCCACGAAATTGAGCTGATTTTGTTTTGAATTGGCAGACATGCTAACATTGGCTGCATCTGTCAAGCGGCAGCTTACACTGAAAACAAACGGCAGACATTCTCATCTCGAGTGAATTAAAATGCTGCTCATTATTCATGATTAAAACAACTAAGCCATTAGATTAGCTAAAGATAGACATTCGGCATCAATCAAGTCATGCAGTGTCAAGCTGACCATTGGGAGTGTACACATGCAGTACACACACACACACACACACACACACACATACTGTACATATAGGCTATATACAGTATAGTAATTTTGGCACAAAAGTCATCAGGATTCTTATACTGAGGGGACATTATGGATAAGGAGAAGTCTGCCGATCACCACTACTCACAAGGGCAATAAACTATATAAACAGCAGACTCAGATTTGTTGCAATCTGTTTGTTGCAAGCTCCAACCTCATCTAAATGCAAGGTCTTGGATGAGATTAAAGGCATCATAGTGTGAAATAGAAGCAGTTATGTGACAACATTTCAGTTTGACAACAGGGTTGAATATAGCCCGCAGTGTTGGGATCCTGGAGGAGAATGACAGGTAAATTGACTGTTGGATGATTAACTTTCCCTGGCAAAGATCCAGATTGTCACTGGAAAGGAGTTTTTATGACAGCAGTAGATGATTTTTTATTGCTTAATTTTCATCTCTGTCTCGCTCACTACAAGGCAACTGATTAAAAGATAAAATAAATATAAGGAAATGCTCATCAAATTACCAACTGTGGATGATAAGGGAGGGCAACTGTATGTCTGTAAGATAGCATGGATAAAACTCACTAGGACTTTGCATATCTGTTGGCACAAAGTTTCACATTTATAAGCATCAATATTATGATCCAATTAACAATTTTGTAGAAGGACTGAGTGCGTCACATACTGTAGACCAAGGTAACTGCAATATTATATGTATTTTCTATTACTTGTAAAACTTTTCTGGTTTTAAACCAATTAGACACACATGATTACAGAACACATGAATGACTAATAAACTATTGTGGACCCTGATATATTTAGTATTCAGGTTTTGCGTTCTTACATACCGGCTGATTGAAAAAAATAAAATAAAAGATAATCATAGTTGTTTTAATCAACTTAAACTTAAACTTGAAAAGCAGGATTGGATGGATGCACAACAGATGACTTTGGTCTCACCTAAACTCAGCTTTCATTTTAAAGAGACAGTTTACCCCAAAATCAAAAATACATATGTTTTGCCAATTTATTCTTACTTGTAGTGCTATTTATCCAGATTGTTTTAGTGTTTGTTGAGATATTGGCTGTAGAGATGTCTGCCTCCTCTTGAATGGAACTAGATGGCAGATTTCTTTTGGTGCTCAAAGCGCAAAAAAGAAAAGAAAAATGGATTTAAATATCTCAGCAGCAATGTCTCTTTCCAGAAATCAGGACCTGGTTACTCAAGATAATCCACAGACCTTGTTGTGAGCTGTTTCATGTAGGAACTATTTTCTTTCTACCGCACTACACCGTATCACCACGTAAAACGAAACATGCACCTACTCTTGATCGAGAGGCCTGTGCTCTTGACAGGGCGGAACACAAACATTAATAGCATCCTCCCCGGCTGAGCTGTTACAATAGCTGGCTTGGTTAGTTTACAATTCCTTCTGCGCAGTGATACTGACAGGAAATAGTTCCTTCATGAAACTGCTTACAACTAGATGTGTGGATTATCTTGAGTAAATGGGACATGATTTCTGGAAAGAGACACTGATGTTGAGTTTTTAAAAAAATGATTTAAGAATGCTTTGAGGATCACAAGACAAGTGCATGTTATGTTTTAAAAAGAAAAGCCTGTTTTGTTATTTCATTGAGTACAGTAAGTGCAATCTAGTTCCATTATATTTGAGAAAAAGCAGAAATCTCTATAGCCGATATCTCAAACTCAGCAACACAACAAAATAATGTAGCTGGATAAATAGCAAACAGTTATAAGAGGAAAAATGTATGTATGTATTTTTGACTTGGGGGGGTGAACTGTCCCTTTATCTGAGCAATGCATAACATCTCAGCCGGGTTGTCACGTCAATCACCATAACCCAAGCCCTTTAAATGACAAAATGGCTTTAATTACAGACCTTGTTCATGAACACATTCTGCTTCACAAGCTAGCCAGTCGGCTGTGTGCACTATTTGTCAGTGTTTTGTCACACTCTCTCGATTGCCATGATCCACGGGGTATGCTGTTTGCAATCATACCACTCATTCACTCAAGTAGATGTGTGTCCTTCCTAAGATTTCTTTACTGCATTTTAATTTTCTTGATTGTGCTGTAACTGCACTCGCACTGTACTATGATGATATGCCTTTATGTACTGTATCATCCCTTTGTCTATTTAAAGAGGTTTCATTCATTTCATTCAGTTTTTATTTTTCTTGCGTTCCTTTTCATTTCATTTTAAAATTGCATTAATGGAACCTTAAACCTTAAGTCACGCACATTTTGCCTCCGTTTGAACGGTGCTTCATAAATAAAAGTTGCCTTGCATGCAGACAGTCTTTTCATCAATGTGCTGCTGTGCTTCCTCCCACATCTCTCTTTATGAAATATGAAGACTGTATTCAGTCAGTATGACCAAAACACTCAATAATAATTGAGAAGTAAAGAGACAAGGGTTGATTTTTCTGAAAGGCACTTCCAGTCCTCATGACATGTTTGTGTTTGACATGTTTGACATGTTTGATTTGTTTGCTGACAACCTGTAATATGTTTGTATATGGAAAGATAATAACCTTTCTAAATCATAGTGGCATACATGTTGCAAACTATTGATTTTACAATGTGATATTCTACAGCAGATTTCTTTAATATATTTCAATTGGCTTGCACTAGGTATGAAACAAAGCCTGAACTCCTGTTTAGATGAAATACATCTTTGTCGGAATGCATTATAATGCATTTAATGTCTGTACCCTTTCCTGGAAACGCAACATGCTACAGCTTATCTCTGGCGCTGTTTAATACCCGCACTGAACATCACCTGAGCATGAAAAGCAAAGAAAAGCTAACAGCACGGCAGTAGTTCATGTAGTTCATGTTCATGAGCTTGGACTGACAGAGTAATGGGTAATGTTGTTTAGTAGTACTTGTCTGAGCATGGTCCGCTTACAGAAGGCCATGATAAGAATGAAAGGCTGGCACAAAGAGATGTGAGCCCTATATGAAAGTGAATGGAGCTGAGCTTGCCTGCTAATTTCTATCATTCAAGTTTATTCTCCATGCAGAGGATATGTGGACAATGAAGCTCAGAGGCTTTGCAAGATTACTGTACCAATTGTTTGCTCTTCGGTGGGTTTAAATCTAATGAACCTGTCATTTTGGAGGTCATTTACACTACACTTTACTAATATACTAATTAGTGGAGCAAATATAAAGTGAAGAAAGTGCTTTTTTATGTACAGATTTTCTTTTTTTAAAGGGAGACACGAAGATGAAGATTAACACGCAGTTCGTTTTGTGACTTTCAAAGTGGGCCGACTAAATGCTTTTACATTTTCTTCAACCACCAGACCAGATTTAATGTGGAAAATATTGCTAATGGAAGACTGTTATAATTTGTTGTTTAATGTTTCCCTGTTGCCCACTCTAATGGTTCTGAAGTATAAAAGGACTGCATGCATTTTTATGCCCCTCTATGTCTCTCTGTTTCACAATGGTTCTGGACTCCGGTGTTGCCTCTGAAGACTGGCAGCTTGGTTTAAAGTGGCAATTTATAAGAGGAAAGGTCACACAAAGGATTGTAACAATTACAAAGGCATCACACTTTTGAGTTGTCTAAACTGTTCACAAATGTATTGAGTGAAGTGTTCTGTGAGGACAGGTCTAGGGAAACTGAGGCAGGCTTTAGAAGAAGGGTTACTCCACCATTGATCAGATCTGAAACACATTTATATTGTTTTAAAAAGAAAAGCCTGTTTTGTTATTTCATTGAGTACAGTAAGGCATTTTAACCATTTTGAGGGATACACTCTATAGAACAAACAGTAAAAAGCAGGCAAACTCTTGGATGCAGTCATGGATATGTACAAAAACATCACATCATGTGTATTTGTTAATGGTATTAAAGTTTTTTGTTTTTAAAAAAAAGGTTTTTGCAAGCTTAGCAGGAGTTAGATGGTGAAATTATATTACCATTGTTTTTTGCATCTCAGTGGCTCAGAGGACTATCTACTACAGAATGGATATCAGCCTATTATTTTTTTATGACACTGTAATAGATATTTTTTTTAATTACTTATACCAGCATATGGTACTGGTATACGTGGATGATAAAATGATCATGTCTACAACAAAGGAAGGGTTGCAGCAATAAATAGACCATATGTATGATTTCTGTGAGAAATGGAAATTAAAGGATACAAGTAATAAAACTAAAAGTCAGTTTTTGGTTGCAGTAAAGGTAGCAAACTAAAGTTTGTATAATGGAGCAAATCTAGAGGTTGTCCATTGCTTTAAATATCTGTTAAATGTGTCATTATGAATTATAATTGTTCTTTTACAACAGCTGCATATACAAGCCTCCTGTACAATGTTTGCCATAAACGTAGAACCTTTGATTTGTTGAGATATTGATCTAGATGTTGCTGATTAGTGCAGACCACTGATGTGTTTTGGCAACACCAGAACATATGAGACACTGAGCCATATAGCTGAAAATAACCACACCGGGGTTTGGACTTGAACCATGCTTTGTGGTGTCAGAGTCCTGCACATTGTAGCCTACACTCACCATCCACCCCAACCCTATCCTTCGGAGTCTGGTGCATAATGTAAATATTGTATTTAATTCAGTCAGATAAACGTTATCTCTGAAAATAATCCAGGCAGCAGTTACATTTCCTTCATAAACATATTAGCTGTTGCACATCAATTGTCTATAAACCTTGAGGAGACGGGGTTGGCCTTAGTTTGTTGTACTTCAGCCACGTGGTGTACGATCATTTTGTTATCATTGCATGTTCTGTTTGTGCTCCATACCTTGTGATCATATGCTCTTGAGTCACATAAATAAAATAAAAAATGAAATGGTCTTGAAACTGATTTACAATTCAAACATGGCTATAATGTACTACTGAAGGAACATTATGGCTTCAGAATTCTGTAGTTCAGTTATACATTTAAAAAAGACCCAGGACGCAACAATCTCTACTTGATAGAAAAACAGAAAAATAATTTATTATTCCTGGCTAACATAAATATTAAAAAGCCTACATTGTACTGGGGCTTCTCTGCAGCAAGGCCATGGTGAAAACTGTTGTGTACAGACGCAGGTGTATTTAATTGATTTGCTGCTATAAAGGCAGATATGCTCCATGTAATCAGCTAAACAAACACACTTGTATATCTATAGCCTCACTAGCCTGTAGGAAGGTCCTTTAACCATTTCTACATTCAGCCGTCTCAAACAATTGTGTTATATTTTTTATACAATGGAAAATGCCTTTATTTATATCTCTACACTAAACATTTACTCAATTTCCTTTTTGTTTTCAAGACCTTACAGTTCTACCAGCATCTCACGTGTGCAGACATACTCAAGACATAAGACACACTCAAGACGATGCATTTATATGAGAAGACGGCTACTTGAGAGGAACTCTTCCTTTCATGCTAAAAGGCACAAGCTGAATATTTTTGGTAAATTGGATAAAACTTTTAAAATGTTTGAATTGAATAATAAAAAAGACAACTAGATAATAAAGACACCATTCCAGTATTTACTGTTCGACATTTCCAAAATAGGCACATCATTTTGACTTTTTTGACTTTTAACATGGCATTGACCTAAAGCTCTGGTTGCTCTGCTTATATATATACACAGTATAGATATATTTCCCTGTCTGAGTGTTCCTCCTGTATGCCCATTGACTTGGCTTAGATTTAAGCAAGAACACCTGGCAATTGATTTAAAGCTCCTGTTTGACACACATTTCCTGCCCTCCAAGATAGTCGTGGCGCAGCAAAGAAAACTATAAATAAATGTTGCCAAGGTAACTAGTAAATCATGGGTGACAGGTACAATATGTGTGCACACTGATAAAACAATGATAAGCAACCTATGCCTTTAGAGAGAAGATCAAACCTTCTATCAACCTCACAACCACACGCACACACTCAAAATGGCATTTGGTTTAGGGTCATTGCTTTACAGTTGCAGAAAGAATTTTGGAAGCCGCACATACACAAGCACACATTGCTGTTGCTGCCACTGCTCTGAGGATTGGCACCCATAAGTGGAAACAAGTAGTCTTATCACTTAGGGGAAAGGAATCATGTACAGGTAAGTAATCAATAATTATAAAGCTTTAAATCCTACTATGTGTCTACAGTCTACAGAGTCATTATGGACTTTGGATCTCATGCACACAAACACAGGCAGGCATATTGCAGATAAACGCATCTCTACTGATAAACCCACTCAAACTTACTGATGACAGAAAACATGGTGTCAAAGGGACTTCAATGTTTTTTGTTTAACACTCTCCAGTCTGGTTCCATTCAAAAATAGGCAGTATTGTCAACCAAGAATGCCATTGGAATTGCCCTCTGTGGAACTCATTTTCAGTCAGCAACCTGAATTCCCAGCAGCGTGTGACCAAAGGGGGTTACATAAGTAGAAATTAGAAAAGGGGAAGGACAGGGAGAGTGTTGTATTGAGGGGGATGGCAGGAGACAGAGGACAGTTATGAGAGGTTAAAGACCAGTTTACAATGGAGGAAGAGAAGAAGAGAGATATGTAGTACAAAGTAGTGGTTTGGCTGTAATACTGTAAAGGGCAGCAGCTGATTGCCTCTCCCTTTGTGCAATGTAATGCAGTCAAAAGAAGGGGGAGTGAAAGAGAAAGACAAGTCCCATGACCACACTCCAGCTGTTCTCATTCTGTCAAGGCGCACACACACACACACACACACACACACACACACACACACACACACACACACACACACACACACACACACACA
>JBBPCS010003216.1:0-12548 GCA_037974645.1 Hollardia meadi
CCTCAGTTCGCACTAGCTAGTGGCAAGCAGGGGCGAGTCAGTGAACGAGTTATTGGCGATAATGACTTGTGACTCCCAAGTCAGTAAAAAGAGTCGTTCAAATCGAACGATTGACTCATGACTCGCACATCTCTACTTGACACTGATCCCCAGCTGCTGTATATCGAGATCCACTTTGCAAACTCTCATCAAACAAGATAAATTGATGCTGAAGGCGACGGGAGAAGGTCAGAGAGGAGAGAGCAGGGAAGCTTGAGTGTTTAACACAGGGGGCTGGGGTTGCGACAAAAGAGAATGGAGAGGAAAGGAGAGAGAGAAACAGAGAGGAGAGCAGTCTTAAGAACCTAGTATGAAATTGAAATGCACAAAGGAAGAGCGAGAGGAAATTCTAAAGACTGACAGATAGAAAGGAGTGTGGTTCTCCATTAAGACCTGTCCTGGAGCGCTGCAGAGAACAGAGTGCGACAGCTCATTAACTTCCATCATGCCTCGCAGTTCTCTGCTTATGAGAGGAGACCATGAACCCGTTACTGCTTCCAAGGTGCAGCACTTTCTCTTCCTGTTACTTTGTAATGTGAGGACTGTGGCTTTAGAGAATCTAACTGATGTACTAACACAGACAGAAACAAAGATGAAGAGAGAGACACATCATTATCCAAGCTCCAAACTAAGGGCTCTGATTTCTGCAACCTTATAATAAGTCATATATTAGCGTCACGAGGAGGACACCAATGCTGACACCTGCTATGTTGGTTTGTGGTTTGTAGAGAATTTCTAAAAAACATCAGGTTGGACTGGGAAATGTTTTTTTCTGCTGACAGATGCTCAGTATGACTGTGAGTGAACAGCTGTAGGAATTAACAGAGAGGCAGCCTAGGAGATTTGGATTGTCACAGCTGGTCATTCATGCTGGGTGCTGGAGGGGGTTAGGACTACATAAAGGCTGTTTAGAATTAATGCCTGTTTAACAGTTTTTATCTGCATGAAATGGTGTCCCCTCACTGTTTGTGCGAAGGCTGTGTGAGGCATGGCTGTAAGAGGTGACAGTGACCAGCTACAGAGAGACATTAGTGACAGCAGTATCTGTGTGTTTGAGTCTCTTAATGTTTTTGTACTGAGTGGTGATGTTGTTAATCAAGAAATGTATACGTCTAGTTCAAGTGCAAAGCTAATCCAACAATAAAACATGAACATGAACATCATACACACGGGAAAAAGTGCAATTACAAACAAAGGCCATAATAAAACAGTGAGATTACCTCCCAACATAGGGTTCTTTTTTTTCCCGAGTAAAAAAAGAATTTATTTAGTAAATATATGACAATGTGGATAGAAATAGAAATAATACTGTACAACTGAAGTATAAACACTGTAAAAACAATTGTTTCCTCTCACAGCTATATGTTAATACAGAAAGCCCACATTCACAGATGAAGTAAAAAGCCTGTTGTCATAGAGACGTGATGACAAATTGCATATCCACTGCATATTTCATTCATATTTAGACGAATACATTAAGCTACAGTATGTGATGCCAAAAAATAATAGCATTGGTGTGTTGATTGCACAAGTCATAAGTTCCATGCACAAAGAATCCATGGGCAAAACAAAGTACTAAATGCTGTCATCCAGGGTTAGTCTAACCCTTATGCCTCCGCGCCTCCGGAAATTTCTTCAAATTTGGTGGTCAGGTTTTGGTGGTTAGAGGCCAAAGATCAAGGTTAGTGTGCCCTATAAAACAATTTTGAGTCATAACTCAAGAATCCATATGTTAGGTATGACAACATTTCAAACAAATGTATTAATGACATTTTAAATTAAATATATTACATTTATTAAATTGAAATACAAATGGTCCACGGTCAACTTCGCTGTGACAAAATAATATTCTGCAAAAACACTTTTCTGGCGATTATTCAAAACTATAAGTAAGTAACACAAGGGATTGTATCGATCTTCTGTGCTGCCGGGTTGAACATGTGTGTGAAGCATCCACATTTTAGAATTTGTAGCCTCTTTGCAGCAACATCCATGTTTGAAGCATTGTAGTCCACCACAAGCTCTTTGGTTCTGCTGATATTGAGCCTCAGGTGATTGTTGTTGCACCATGTGACCAAGCTCTCTATCAGTCACTACATATATTATATGAGTCTGGACAGACGTGAATGGAAATTGCAAGTTATTTGGTACGCAAAGGCATACAACCATGAGGCATTTTTATTTATTTATTTTTTTTGATTAAAGCAAGCTTCTATATCACATATTTAACTAATCACAAGTAACAAGCCAAGGTAGAGCGGGACAAGGTATTTATTTTCTACTTGTTTTTGTTTTTTTCCCAATACAGAACAAATTGCTTTTTTGTTTAGAAGATTAATTTTGATTTTGAAATGTTTGCATTGGTAATTGACTTTGACAACATGGGTAAATTCATGGGATTTATTTGATATATGACCTCCTGGCCCTAAACAGACTCCCCACTCTAATTAGGCTCTAATTAGCGGATACCTGTTAACCCAAGTATTATTCTTCATGGCTGGCATGCATGGTGTCATCTGTGCTGTACTGCAGGTGTCAACTCTCCCAAAACCACTACAGCCAATAAAATGCTACTATATCTGCACACACTATTATTGGCTGGATTATTCTCAATTACAGTTTTTTTTAATTTTATAATTTATTTTATAATAAGCTTGAATGAGAAAGCACTTGAAATGAAAATTTAAAAGAAGTGCTCATTCAATGCATTTTGTGTCAAAAAAATGAAAAGTGATCCACTGTTTAGTCCACACTGACTTCTGATGTGCTATGTGAAGAGTTTTGAAAAAGTGAACTCTTAGTCTCATGCACAACCATGTATAATGACTATGTGCTGTATAGTTTCATTTTCTATGCAAAAATAGTTAAGAAAAATTGAATCATATTGAAGATATGCCCCTTCTTTTTGTTGTAATCTGTACAGTACAGTACTGTACCACTACTGTCAAACTGCACTATTTTTTACAGTGCATCTGGGAAATGAATTCAAGTCCATTTTGTAACATTAATCTTTCAAATAGCAATGGGGAAATGTTTCACAGTGTATACTGTTGACATTCTGGAAATAGAATATGGCTTGACAAAGGTTTCTAATTGAAGTTCCTATTTAAAACCAAAACTTTGATACCAGTGGTATTTCGATTAAATTTTGAGCGAAGTTGCATGAACCCTGTCTCGTTAAAAAGTAAGATACACTTTATTTTGGCTAATTATCTTTTGAGGAAACACAATGCTATGACTACATATTTTATCTACAGTTTATGTTGAAAATACTGTGCCTCCAAATTCTTCACCAAAATATTGATGTTTTTTTTCTGTTTTCCCTATAGTATCCACACTGGACATCTAACTGTGATCCAACATACCGTAAAGCGAATAAGTAACACAAGCCGGAAGCCTTACTCACATAGACTAGAATACTTTACTGTATATTAGCCATAAGCTAACGAGCATCGGTAGGTAAGGGTGTATGTGTTGGTGTTTGAAGTCATTTCAGCCACTGCCTGAACTCAACACTTAACAGAAACCCGGGTTCTCTCTCTTCTTTTTCCTCTGTCCTCTCTGTACACAGCCTGTTCTCATCCCCAGCTTGTCAGATATTGATGTTTTGTCACGGCCCCTCGTGTCTCATCCAGATGCACAAGGTACCCTTTGGCGTCAGGCAGAGACGCACAAGGGTTTACCTGCAATGTAAAGCCGTCCGCGTCAGTTTCAGATGATTTGAACAGATGACATAGCACAATGTACTTTCCAAAGTGAGAAAGTGCCAAGAGGGGTGGAGGTTGGGGATGAGTGGAGGGTCACACACACAATTTTCACCCAGGAGACTGGAGTTTGCATCCTGTTTCAAACCCAACGTCACCAGTCTTTTCCTTAACCTAACCACGTGATTTTTGTGGCTAAACTTAACCAAACATTAGGCCTACCGATGTTTTATGCCTAAACTTAACCAAAGTAACGTAGACCTTGTGCGTCAGAATAACACATATGGGGCTCGAGCCTTTGCGGATCATCCAGAGACACTAAAGGGAAGGCTTAGTACGTCAGCTGGCAACGCCAAAGGTTGCCTTGCCCGTAAAGTACATGAATTCAGCAGTCAACATTACAGTACACCTGATGTGCAGACTCGCTGCTACAGACAGATTGATAAGTGAACGTGAACTCCAAGCTATCCTCCTGCCGGTAAATGACACGTCACATCATTTGGGTCTATTCGTGTCTATTTGCGTCTTTGCATTGACTTTGTGTGTAATCTTGCCACAAGCTCAAAGCACCCCCAAGGCAAGGTTAGGAGGAAAACTCTTGGTTCAATATTGAAAAAATCAAAGCTGAGACAAAGCATGAGACAGTCTGTTGAAGTCATGTGCTTGCATGGACTCCCAGTCATTCACCAATCTGCCCCCTGATTTAACATCGCAGCACAAGACATTACCAGGCAAAGTAATCCTGATGCATTACATTTCCTCCAAAACCAGCCAATGACAATTTGTACGTGAATATTTAGATGGATGTTGAATTAAAAAACAAACAAAAAAAACATAAAATGTGTTAGTATGTTCAGTTCTGTTGACTGACATATGATACATCATTTCTTGTATAGAAGCATCTGCATTCATCTTCTCCAACCATGCAGGTTATTCTTCTATTTTTCCATGTTTATGTACAGTATATGAAGAAAACTGAGAATGTAGGAAATAGAGTTGTTGATGACATTTCTTCAGTTAATTTAAAAATACTCCTAGGAAACTCCCAGTGTCCAAACAGAAGTGAACACAGAGAATTAATTTACACACATAAAACATCAACCTAAAAATGTACAAGCATATCAAATATGTTACATAAACAAGTATTAATATCAGTGACCAATCCATAGCTGGCCAACAATGTCAATTAAGGCGCATATTATTTTTTTCAATGTAAAAGGTCAAAAGTGCATTTTTCAGTCTATACCAGGGGTTCTCAACCTTTTGTAACATAAGGCACATTTTGATTGTCAACAAATTTCTGAGGACCCCTTTCCCAAATAAATACAGAAAAATCATAGCGTGACCAAAAAATAAAGACAAACAAACAATCATATACATATACTGGGCTGTGGCAGGATTTCACAAGGGAACGTTAGCTAGCTGTTGCAGATGTTAGCTAGCTGCGGCAGACGTAATAGTGGCAGAATACGTTTGTTTGGTGATTTTCAAATGTAACTGGTCATTGAAATTATGCATTTTAATTTGGCTTTTTAAAAATTTATTTATCTTAAGTACCTTTAGATATAAAAATAACTACATTTGTAAATCATGAAGCCCACTAGATGATGCTCTGAGGTCCACCAGTCAGCCCACTATTGCTGTTCACAAGTCTAATGGCCTCATGTTTTGCACAACATCATAAGCATTAATTAAACATAATTTAGTATCATTAGATGTTTTTTTATTACCTCTTAATCAACAAAACATTAAAAACATATCTATATTTTTGGGAATTTCACATTGAACAACTGCATTGCATCCTACTTTCCTTGACTATGTTGCTTATAATATTAAGGCAATGTGCAAATTTGTAAACATCGGACAACAACATAATTTTTTTATCCCTAATGTAATCATTTCCCAGCAACTTTACACTTTACACTTTTTACAGCATCTCCCAACCATTTTCTAATTCAGACATGTGTAGCCTTCTTTATTTCTTCAATGTAAAGCGTTACTACAGCAACTGCTGCACTACATCGATCTCCATTTTGTTTACATCTGCTTCCCAATGAGATCAGGTGAGAGAGATCACGTGAGGCTGTGTGTCGCTCCCTCTGGCACGATAATCTTAATAAATACCCTGCAGTGTGTCATGCACCATTCTTTTCAAATCTTGTAGTGTGAGCATGTTTGAGATTAAAGAAAAGATTATCTCTGAAGTTTCTCCTCATGTGTGATGCAACCCGATTTCAAAATCTGTTAGGATTTTAAAACTCCTGTAGTCTGAGCCTGGCTTTACACAACTGTAACAACAATTAAATACTGCTATTATTTGATTTAAGGTAAAAAGTCAAGGGTAAGTGGGGCATTGTAACTACTTGTAAGAGTGGTTTGCAGTTTGAGCAAAGACAGTGAAGATCACTGTTTGCTCTTTTTCTTTTCCTGTTATTGTTACACATCACATCTGTAATCTCCCCACTCGTCCCCTCCACTTACCTTCATTCTTCTTAACCTTTGTTCTCTCTATCTTATCCACACCCTCCCCACCCCCCTTCCTTCTATTTGTCTGCTCTACACTTTCTTCCTCTTCTCTACTCCCTCATCATCCTTTTTTCCTTTTTTTCTCTTAACTCCATCGTCCCTTTGATCTCCACAAGCTCCTGTAAGGTAATGGAAGTTCTACAGCAGCTGAAGAAGAGCACTGTACCGCCCACAGAGTGTGCATGTGGGAGGGAGGGGGGCTGAGCGAGAACAAGGGAGAAGAAGAGAGGGAGAGCGATAAAGCAATAACAACGAAGTACAAACGCACAGTGCTGAAAGTGTCACTATGGCAGTTCTGTTTTACCAGGTGGAAAATGGCTGATTGAGAGTTACCTGTGTTATGTTACAGTGTGTGACAGACTGTGGAGTGGAAATTCTTGACTCATTATGAGAAGATTCTCATAATTTAGTAAGAGCGGTTATGATCATACAAAAAGGTATTTGGAAAAAATGTGGAAAATTGCAAAAGTTCCCTGCTGTATCTTCAGCTGCATGGGAAACAATGTTATATTAGCATTATATTATAAATTTGATCATGCATTAAAATGAAAAGCTTGTCACTGTCGGCTAAGTGTGACATGAACATGATTTTTGGAATTGGAATATTTGGGGGGTCATTTTTTTCCCTCCATTGCAATGCAGTCGGTTTGTTAAGGGGGCGGGGAGCCCCTGCTCCACCCACACGATAGGTGTGTGAGCTGCCCATCTTGACCATCATCACACCTGCTTTTGAGCAGCACAATCGAGGTGTCTCCTGGTTGCTCAGTTATGTAGTTGCAGTTTTTAGCCACATTAGCACTATGGCACGAGGGATGGCAATGTCGTCAGTCAGTCGATCCACCACTCAGTCGAATACCTTCCAATTTAGACAGAAATATCCATAAAATCTAGTGTTCCCATTAATGTTCCCCTCAGGATGAGTTGCCAGCTAACACGCTAAGCCTTTCCTGATGTACAACGGGCCCTTTAGCGTCTCTGGCCGACGTGCAAAGGCTTGTGTGCCACAGGTCTATGTTAATCTGGTTAAGTTTAAACTACGTGGTTAGGTTAAGGACGCAAACTCAGGTCACCTGGGTGAAGGCCGTGTGTGTAACCCTAAACTCAGCCCTGACCTCCACCCCTCTTGGCACTTTCTCACATTGGAAAGTTTGTCGCACTATGTCATCTGTTCAAGTCGTCTGAAACTGAGGTGGACGGCTTTACATTGCAAGTACATTAAACCCTTGTGCATCTCTGTCTGACGCCGAAAGGTATACCTTGTGTGTCTGAATGATGCGAGGGACCGTGACAAAACATCGATATGTAACGAGCTGAAGAAAACAACAGGTGGGAACTGTATAAGATCTTTTAGTATTTGGGCAATTCAACTGTTACAAAGCTCAGCTGAGCGTTAAACAGTTTTGTGATGCAATAGTGTGAAAACTTGAATCTCATGGGCCAATGACCAGGAATTTGCTGTTGTAAACACGGTAAATGATTATGATAATTTGTTGATTCATTAAGATGTTCGTCTGTTTAACAACCTACCCCACCTACAGTTGCCTTTAAAAAGTATTTTCCCCAATGAGGGTCTTTGTTTAATTGTTATTGAATCATGGATTTAATTAGTGTGTTTAGAAATTGGTGAAAATCAACCTCTATAAATTTGTCTAAATTAATGTAGAAACCAAACTAACCTAAAAGTTAGGGCAAGGTCAATGTTGTCCAAGTCCCAAATGTTTCATGGCTTGGTAGTTCAGTCCAAAATCCTAAACTTTGATTTCAGGTCCTAAAAGTCATTTTACACTCTTCACCTAATAGCGATCAATACATTCATAATATTATATTAACACATTGATGAATAATTCACTCCAAACCCAGATGGATGTTCATCGAGACCTTGCATAATATTCTGTAAATGGTCTCTAAAGGTGACCAACATCCTTTTTCCTCTGAACCTTTCAGAATATTGGGCACGTTCCTATTACATCCTCTTTTGGTTATGAAAGTGCTGCAGCTCAAAGGTACCTATATGACTTTAGGAGGACGCTCTATTTTTATTATTTTATAGTCACATTGCAACATTATAAAGAAGATATTTGGAACATAAACGTAACATTTCGATAAGGTCCTCTGTTAGTTATTGCGTAGAATGTTCGCATTTGGGTCTAAGTTGGTCATAAAATCATGTTCCCAATATAAGCTTGGGTTCTAGTTTGTTTAGTCACTTTTCAGCATTACAAAGAAGATATCACTTTTCATATTTTATAAATGAATTAATGCCTACATTTATTTTTAATATTATTATGGTGCATTTAATGCAATATCATCAGTGTCAGAGTCATTTATTTATTTCTTATTTTTAATCATGGCAGTTTTGATACTGCATAAACTGTGTGACAGGGATTTGTTTCTTATTTGTTATAATAAAGACAGAACACGTTGCATGCTGCTCTGTTTTTAACACTGTCACTTTGCAGTGATTGCATTATTCACGTCCTTGTTAGGACTCTGTAGGAGTCTGTATTTTCCGGAGTGCTGATTGGTCAGTCCAGTCCAATCCAATCCAGTTAATGTAACCTGCAGGTTAGCCATACAGCATTGGTCACCATGGTGATGTACTCCAGGTAAAAGTGAGAGAGTGTTGTGGGTTAAACCTCTGTGGTGAAGTATAAGAGGAATGTTGAATACAGTCGAGAGTCATGAGGGCAAAATCTCGGATAACAGTGGCCAGATTGAAAAGACTGATCCTTTGAGTGAGTGAAATAGATATAAATAGACTCTTGGCTTTAAAGAGGAAACCATTTACTAAAAGCTCTCCTATCATCACCTCGTTGTGTCATTCTCTGCTCTGCCATGTGAGGGCAGTGTTGAGCTGAAAGGCTTCCACAGTGCACACACCCAACACCCACACACAGGCTGCTGGTGCCGACATGTCCAGACTTTGGTCATCAGAGAAGTGCCTGTTGATGTGTGTGTGTGTTATCAAAAATTCTCATCTTTGGCCTTCTACCCCTTCCCCCTGCACTTCCTCCTCTGCCTATACATCACCCCAACCATCTCAGCGCCAGAAAACAGGCTGGTTTTATGCTTTAACAAAACCTCTTTGTGGTCCATAAAAAACAGGGTTGTGTCTGTCTAATGGCCTAATGGGCTTTTTGTCCTACATCTTCTCCAGATTCAGCACCCCAACACACACAAAGTGGTCAGCACATCAGAAATGTGACAGGAGGGATGGCTGGGGAAAAAAAAAGAAAGACATTATCTAAGGACTTTAGATTCAGACCGGCCCACCAAAACCCACCTGCAGTAAATTTTGTTGTGGTTCTGTTACACAGAACTGGACCCAGAAAAGTGTTTCCGATATTTTGTCCACAACAGCCATCAAATGTTTCCTAATTTTTCACATTCCATTCACTGAAGACTACGTAATATAAGTATATGTTCTAACTTGATATAAACCAGCAAAAACAGCAACATGTTATTTTTTGTTTTTGTTTTCTTTCCTTCACTGAATCGGGTAAGAACGACATTTGGTGATTATTAGCTCAAATATTCTTTGAGCCAGCATTTCTTTTTAAAACTGAACAACATACTGTTTTCCTGCTAATCAAACCTAAATCATTTTTATTCCTGTTGTCCTCTGCCTACAGCTTCTTCTGCACACCCCTTAAGTTGTACTGCTGCTGGCACCAACAATGCAAAATGCAATAACTTGTTATTTCAAAGCATTTAGTTGCTTGTCTTTCTCTGTATTTGAACTTATTTTCCAGCCCCTCATTTACATGTATTCCACAGAAATCATTGCTGTGGATTATCATCCTTGGAAAAATACATGATCCAATTAAACAAACACACAATGCAACTACAAAATGTTGAAATATCCTTTTAATCAAAGTGTCAAAATCTTCTTTTTGTGTCTCTTATGTTCTACTTTCTGTTTTATTTCAAACCTTTGGACTTTTTTCTGAGTCAGGTCAGGAAACAGAAAGCTTCCTGGGAGCCTCAGTGTCCAATTGTCCTTGAAGCTGACGGCGGGACAGCCAGAACGGGAAGTGAAGAGGCACTGATGTCACATGTGGGGCAGGGGGTAGTGAAATATAAGCAAGGCCAGCTTTTTGGTTCACAGGTGTGGCTTTGATTTAAATCTATCATCACCATCAGCTGCGGCTGCTGAACAGCTCTTCCTGTTTGAACGTCTGGCAACGCATTATGTCCTGTTTGTCAGGACAGGCAGGTGACGAGGTGAACTTTTGTGTTTGACAGTGAAAGCCAATATTTGCCTTTGACCATGACAAAATGTAAAATAAGGAAGTTTCTAAGTTAAATGAAACAAGAAGGGAAGTATCATTTCGACCAGTAAGACAAGTGATTTTTAGATACCTTTTTATCTGTTTTTTTACGGTCTGTTTGTCTTTTGTCCAGTTTTAATGGTAATCATAGCCTAGTCTCCTTATTAAAGGGGGATTCCAGTATTTTTAAACCTGGACCCTATATGCTTACATATTTTGTAAGTGTTCCAGAAGCGAGCGTTTTGCCTGCCCTGTTTTGTTGATTTGCTCAGATTTTTTTTTTATTTGGTCTTTTTTTGTGTGCGGCACGATGGTGTAGCACTGTTGCTTCATAGCAATAAGGTCCTGGGTTCAATTCCTGGCCGGGTCAGGGCCTTTCTGTGTGGGGTTTACCCTGAAAAGGTAAGGTAAAAGGTAAAAGCGGTGATAGATAATAATAGATAATGGATTTTTTTTTGTACTTCTCCCATGGGTAAGAGGGCTACATTGTTAAATGGTTTCCTTTTTTGTCTGTTTTGATGTGATATAAGAGATAAGAGCAAGAGTCTGCACAGGTGTTTTAGTTTGAAAATTGCTGTTCCTCACTTCATGCCTGACTCGATATGCATTGTGCAGCTTGACGCAGCCTAAACTCGGCACATATTCTCTGCAGAGCAGTCCACAATGGTTGCAATCAACTCTGGAACGTGACGCAGCCTGGCCCGACAGAATCCTGGGGCCAGGGCCCAACTACAATCATCCAAGTGACGTTCACCAAAAGTGCTTCTTATTCCCACTCACAGCCTGAGACTCTCACTCTGTCTGACAACATTGCGGGAAGCATCCCTACAGAGATAGTCCTTTTTAAGTAAAATCCATTTTGTTTAACCAGAAAGTCTTGTTCAAGGAGGAGTCTCACTCCGAAATCTCAAGGGAGGTGAGTCACAGGTGTTGCCTCGATTATTTAAATCAGCTAAATATTCAGCCTTGACTTCAGAAATACATTTTTGCTGGCACCTAGGTCATCTAGGTAAACTCCAAACTCCTCTCTCCAACTCTGACTCACGTTTCGACCGTCATCTTCCTGCAACAACAGCTACCAGAAATCATGTTGAGGTTGAGCTCTGGGCAGAATTCCCTTTTGATAAAATGCATTTGTGAATCGAGCCGTGGAAGTCTCAGAAAACACAAACACAAATGCAGTGAAGTTCCCATGTGACAAGTAGTTTGTAAATGCAGGTTCAATAACCTGTATTTGACTGTAACATCCTCCAAATGTACTTTTATATACATGTATTTTGATGGATTTCTGTTACATTTATTTAAAACAAGAACGCTAAATATTTTTAAAAGGTGAATTGAAAACTTTGTTTGCAGAGAGAATAATTCATATACATCAACGAAAGACCTGTGTAAATCCTTATGTGCACATTCATTAACACTGACCCATCTGGTTCCATAAATAAATGGCAGTAAAAAAAGAACTTAGCAAAGAGAATGAAGTAGACTAATCAATTTCTAACAACTTCAGAATTCAGATATTTTGGTGACAAACACACTTTGCATCACAGAGGGGATGTTGCATTTGTAATTGCTGTAGCTCAGGCGGCAGGGCAGACCTTCTGTTAATCTCATAGTTGATAGTTCAATCCCATCCCTTCCTGTCTGTGCGTGAAGTGTCCTTGAACCACACTGAAACCTAATTGCCCTGATGATTTGGCCTGTGTCATGGTTGCTGCTGGAAAAGAGACAAATTGTAAAGCACTACAATCAAAGTGTAAAAGTGCTATAAATGCAATCTTAACGTTTTTGGGCTATGACAAAAGCTAAAGGAGGAAAATGCATGGATGCACACAGTTGTACAGGGAAGGATAAATAATCATGTTAATTAACATTAATGGACAACAGAATATGTCAACTATGGGCAGGGTTGGGAGGGTTACTTTAAAGTTGAGCTGAAACGGCATTTTGAGAGTATCTAACTTCCGTACAGTGACGTATTTCCTAGTGAAACAGGACAGGAAGGCGG